>CM076574.1:1080037964-1080094198 GCA_034641835.2 Pinus albicaulis
ACCTAATCAAAAAGACTATGAGAGCAAAAGTGATGAATGGCAGGATGAAAAGTTTTTAGTGGATAGTGTTGAAAATGCAACAAGATGATGGAGCTTAGTGAAATGAAGTCGCCTTCACTAAGTGGGCCCGCAGGCTATTTTTGGCGCAAAGTCTATTTTTAGACTATGTCTATTTTTAGACATATGGAGCATGGTCTGGGAGTTGCAGTATGCTATTCTTGGATTATTGGTCATGTTGGTAAAAATAGATGGACCTCTATTTTTAGACATTTAGGTCGAAGTCTATTTTTAGACTGCCTATCCTAAAAATAGAAAAGTCAAATATTATTTACCCTTAATAATATTTGGACTCTAAACTTCAGTTTACTCTCTTGGAGCACTTCAATTTGAGATACAGATGTGGCTCATGCATCTGACAGAAGGAATTACACTATTCCTTGGGGTTTGGTGAGCTCATGCATGGTTGACTTCAGTTAGGACTTCAGTGGCAGAAGTTTGGTGGAGTTGATGAGACAGTTGGTGGAGTTGTGTTCGGTTTAACTTAGTTGAACTAGTTGAGATTAGTTTAACTAGCTAATCAACTAGTAATGAGTGGAATGAATTAAATATTATTTAATTCACTAATTATTAACTCATTATTCAACTCAAGAACACATCAGTTCACTACAGTGCATGGACAGTTCAGTGGAGACCAGTGAAAGAGGTAGATGAAAGGGTTGAGATAGCTATCAGTTGTGACATTAGTTGTGCATGAGATTTGCACCACACTTGGAGGAAATTTCCCATGAGGATTGCGCTATCAAGCCAAGGAGATTCGAACCTTGGATCTCTCATTAGACTAGCCTTGATTGCGCAATAGAGGCAGGCAATTAGTGGATGAGTTTTGAACCTGTGACTTGTTCAAAACTGAGCTAGTTTGTGTGTAACTTTATGAGATAGTACTGAGTACTTGTGAGGAGTATTGTGCTATGTACTATTACATGTTCTATCCATATAATATACAAAATAGCTGAGGGGTTTTCAGCTATAAGCTTTCCCCATTACATATTGTGTTTATGTGCGCATGCGACTGTTTCCATTTCCGCAAATTGATGATTGATTGTAGAAGAGATTATGTGTTGCATATGAATTCAAATTAGTATGTGATCAGGATAATCTCGGTGGATAAATATTCATTATTCAGCAAATTTCTACATGGTATCGGAGCAAATCAATCATCGGGATCTATTGCAGTGATTACAATGTTATTTCGGTAGACAGAGTCTGTAACGGGCCAGGTAGCCTCTAGATCCATCCTTTCTCTGAAAGGTGATATATCCAGTAAATGCCCATACAGTCGATCTCTGTGCTAGAAATAATTTGTTCTCACAGATCCAGAAGCAGTTGAGTTTTTGAGCTTGGAACTCGAATTTTGCAGCAGTTTGTTTTCTTGGTGCCAGAGTTGAAAATGTCTTTCAACGGTTTGCGACTCGAATATGCTCTTGAAGGCAGTTCGAATTATGTTGCATGGAAAGATCGCATGGAGGCAGTATTAGAAGATAATGGACTGAAGGAGTTCGTAGATACAGATGTCCAAAAGCCCACTGATCCTGCTGAAGTCGAAGCTTGGCAAAATAAGATGGCGAAATGTCGAAGGATTCTGTTGGAGGGCGTGAAGGATCACATTGTATCCAGCCTGCATGGAAAATCTTCTCCATATTTGATGTGGAAAGCGTTGACAGATCTATTCCAGAGTAAGAGCGACCAAAGGAAGCTGGCACTCAAGGATAAGCTCAGAAACATTAAGATGGAGAAAGGCGACAATATTGCCAAGTACCTCACGAAGTTCACTCAATGCAGAGATGAGCTGGGAAGTGTGGGGGTGACTGTCGAAGAAGAGGATATGGTGGACCTGGATCTCCTTGGTCTTCCAAAGGCTTGGCATTCATATCAAGATAGTGTCAATGGTCGGGAGAAGTTGCCGGGATGAGCGCCTCTGGGCGGATCTCATGCAGGAGGAGATAAGGAGGACTACCAGGGATGGATCTTCATCAAAGGTATCTGATGAAGAAAATTGCACTTTGGCTGCCAAAGCAAAGAAGGGTAAGAGCAAGAAAGCTTCTCAGTCTGGTGCGAAAGGCAAGAAGCAAGACATGTCCAAGGTGAAGTGTTTTCACTGTCACCAGCACGGACACTATGCCACAAATTGTCCGCAGAAGAAGAAAAATAAGAAGGCTGTTGGATCTGCAGCAGGAGAGGCATTGGCTTCTCAATTCGAACTGGATTTTTCACTGATCGCATGCTTGGTTTCAATTGTGATGGGATCAGTTTGGTTCTTGGACAGTGGTGCGTCATTTCACATTACCGGAGATCGAGATCTGTTTTCAGATATGGAGGAAAAATATCTTGGAGTGCACATCGAGATGGGCGATGATGGTAGATACAGTGCGACTGGTATCGGTACCATTTACTTTGAGAGGGATTCTGGTAAACCTTTCATATTGAAGGAAGTTTTGCATGTTCCAGGATTGATGAAGAACTTGATCTCTGTGGCGATGTTGGAAGACAAGGGGTATGATGTGGTCTTCAGCGAAGGAAAAGCCTTCCTGCGCAATAAGACTACTGGTGAGACCCGGAAGATAGGGGTTCGAGTCAAGAACCTTTATCAGTTGCAAGTAGATGGCTGCGCAACAATGGCATGCAAGACGGGAGAAGTGGTGAGCCGGGATGATGAGGGCGAACTGTGGCACAGGAGATTGGGCCACCTTCACCATGGAGCTTTGAAGATCCTGCAACAGATTTCTACTGGGCTTCCTAAGGGCACTCTTGCGCAGTCAGATCAGTGCAAGGGGTGTACTTTAGGAAAGTATGTGAAAGCCACCTTTCACGAGAAGGATAGTCGCACCACGACGATCCTTGAGAGAGTTCACACAGACGTGTGTGGTCCTTTCTCTGTAGCTTCGATAGCAAAGCACAAGTACTATGTGATCTTTGTTGATGATTTCTCTCGGAAGTGCTGGATCTTCTTCATGCAGAAGAAGAGCGAGACATTTTCAAAGTTTTGTGAATTCAAGGCGCTGGTAGAGAAGGAATCGGGGAAGCATGTGAAGGCTCTTAGGAGCGACAATGGTGGTGAATTCATCTCGGATGAATTCAAAGACTTTTGCAGCGCAGAAGGGATTCGGAGAGAGCTCATCGCACCCCATAACCCACAGCAGAACGGGGTGGCTGAGCGGAAGAACAGAACGATCGTGGGTGCTGCACGGGCGATGTTGCATGATCGGGGCCTACCCCTTCACTTGTGGGCTGAGGCATGCAATACAACAGTGTATGTGCAGAACCGTTGTCCTCACAAGGTTCTTGGCATGAGTACACCGGAGGAGGCTTATTCTGGCAAGAGGCCTGATATTTCCCATTTGCGGATTTTTGGTTCTACTGTCTACATGCATGTGACGAAGGATGCGAGAAGGAAGCTGGATCCAACTGCTGAGGTTGGAATATTTGTGGGGTACACTGATACACCTCACAACTATCGGGTGTATTTTTTAGACAGTCGAAAGACTGTTGTGCGACGGGATATAAAATTTCAGGAGGAGAAAGCCATGCGGTGTTCGCTTGAGAGGGAGCTACACTTGCATGCAGATGAGGAGCTGTTAGTTCCTAAGGAGGAGCTTCCGGATGTGGATCAGCCACAAGAGGAGGTTCAGGAGGTGGAAGAGACCACCCAGGCAGCGCCAACCATCAGAGGGCGCATGCGCACTACAGAAGCTAAGCGACTGGCTCGGGATGCAGAGAAGGTTGTAGGACCACCTACAGCACAGCGCAGACAGAGACAGTCACCGGATCGGTACACTGGATACATGGCTCTTATGATTCAATGTGTTGTGACAGAGCCATCCTCTTTTGAGGAAGCTGTGGAGGAACCCGCATGGGTTGATGCCATGATCGAAGAATATGATTCGATCATCAGGAACAGTGCATGGGAGATTGTCCCAAGACCGGTGGGGAAATCAGTGGTGGGTTCGTGATGGATCTACAAAGTGAAGCAGGCGGCTGACGGGAGTGTGGAGAAGTACAAGGCGAGATTTGTCGCCCGTGGCTTTTCACAGATCGAGGGGATTGACTATGAGGAGACCTTTGCACATGTCGCAAGGTACTCTTCCATACGGACGATCCTTGCTCTCTCAGCGCAGATGGGGTGGCACATTCATCAGATGGATGTGAAGACTGCGTTCCTCAATGGAGTTATTGAGGAGGAGGTGTACATAGAGAAGCCTGAAGGTTTCGAGATCTTCAGCAGTGAGTCGCATGTGTGCCGACTCAAGAGAGCACTATACGGGCTGAAGCAAGCACCTCGTGCTTGGTACACTCGGATAGACAGCTACTTCACCGGGCTTGGATTCTCCAAGAGTGAGGCGGATCCAAACCTGTACCAGATTGTGGTGGAGGGGAAGCTGTTGATCATCGTACCGTATGTAGATGATCTGATTTTGACTGGCGATGAGCAGTTGATACTTTCATGCAAGGAGGATCTTGCACGAGAGTTTGAGATGAAGGACTTGGGCATCCTTCATTATTTCTTGGGATTGGAGATTTGGCAGCGCAGTGGAGGATTGTTTGTTTCTCAGGGCAAGTATGCCCGGGAGATTCTGGAGAGGTTCAACATGCAAGGCTGCAAGCCTGTTGACACTCCTCTTCCTGGTGGTTGGAGGAAGGAGGATGCTACTTCAGCGGAGGTAGTGGATGCCACTGTCTATCGACAGTTGGTGGGGTCGCTTATGTATCTGGTCAATACATGACTCGATATATGCTATGCTGTTAACCAGCTTTCGCAAGCTATGGTTAAGCCTACCAAGCTCTTCTGGAAGGCAGGCAAGCATGTATTGCATTATCTTAGTGGCACATCAGGATATGGTCTATGGTACAGACAGGAGGATGGAGCGAAGCTTTCCGGCTTCACTGATGCAGATTGGGCAGGGAGCCCAACGGACCGAAAGAGCACATCTGGAGGAGTTTTCAGCATTGGATCGACAGCAGTTTCCTGGTACAGCAGGAAGCAGAGATCCGTGGCACTCAGTTCAGCAGAGGCCGAGTACATGGCAGCTAGTTTGGCTGCATGCGAGGCTATTTGGATGAGGAAGATCCTCGTCGGATTGTTCGGGTTGCACTTGGAGCCTACTGTGATTTATTGTGATAACCAGAGTTGCATTAAACTCTCGGCTAATCCAGTATTTCATGATAGATCCAAACACATCGACATTAGGTACCATCATATCATATATTGTGTGCAGCGGAGAATCATGTTACTTTCATATATTCCCACGGAGGATCAGGATGCTGACATCTTGACAAAGGCGCTCACCGGGAGCAAGTTTGAATTCCACGGAGGCAGGATAGGAGTTGCGGATAATCCATATCTTGTTGAGAGGGAGTGTTGAAAATGCAACAAGATGATGGAGCTTAGTGAAATGAAGTCGCCTTCACTAAGTGGGCCCGCAGGCTATTTTTGGCGCAAAGTCTATTTTTAGACTATGTCTATTTTTAGACATATGGAGCATGGTATGGGAGTTGCAGTATGCTATTCTTGGAGTATTGGTCATGTTGGTAAAAATAGATGGACCTCTATTTTTAGACATTTAGGTCGAAGTCTATTTTTAGACTGCCTATCCTAAAATAGAAAAGTCAAATATTATTTACCCTTAATAATATTTGGACTCTAAACTTCAGTTTACTCTCTTGGAGCACTTCAGTTCGAGCTACAGAAGTGGCTCATGCATCTGACAGAGGAATTACGCTATTCCTATGGGTTTGGTGAGCTCATGCATGGTTGACTTCAGTTAGGACTTCAGTGGCAGAAGTTTGGTGGAGTTGTGTTCGGTTTAACTTAGTTGAACTAGTTGTGATTAGTTTAACTAGCTAATCAACTAGTAATGAGTGGAGTGAATTAAATATTATTTAATCCACTAATTATTAACTCAGTATTCAACTCAAGAACACATCAGTTCACTATAGTGCATGGACAGTTCAGTGGAGACCAGTGAAAGAGGTAGATGAAAGGGTTGAGATAGCTATCAGTTGTGACATTAGTTGTGCATGAGATTTTCACCACACTTGGAGGAAATTTCCCATGAGGATTGCGCAGTCAAGCCAAGGAGATTCGAACCTTGGATCTCTCATTAGACCAGCCTTGATTGCGCAATAGAGGCAGGCAATTAGTGGATGATTTTTGAACCTGTGACTTGTTCAAAACCAAGCTAGTCTGTGTGTAACTTCATGAGATAGTACTGAGTACTTGTGAGGAGTATTGTGCTATGTAGTGTTACATGTTCTCTCCATATAATATAAAAAATAGCTGAGGTGTTTTCAGCTATAAGCTTTCCCCATACATACTGTGTAATGTGTGTGATGTTTTGATGATCTTTTGATCGCATACCGCTTGTTTTATTTCCGCATGTGTGATGATATGAGTAGAAGAGATTATGTGTTGCATATGAATTCGAATTAGTATGTGATCAGGATAATCTCAGTGGATAAATCTTCATTATTCAAAAAATTTCTACAGGAGTATCATAGTTTCAAGAATGCCCCAATAACCCAAAGTGAGCTATGGAAAAAATGAAAAACATTCTCAATGGACACAGCGAAAGGGATTCCAACATCTCAACCAAGAGTAGTCATTGACTCAGCAACCGCATCAGAAGTAGCTGTTCTTATAGATTAGAAGTTTTCAAATTCATACTATGTTATTTTCTCAAAGTTATGTAAATTGTAATAAGATCTTTTGAGGCACGTACCTCCGTAATTGCATGTAGTTAAGGTAGTTAGAATTAGTTTCCTCACGGGAAACTGTTTTGTGACTTTGTATTTAAAGAAACTCTAAAGAAAGAAAATGGTTCCGAGTTTTTGAACCTTGAAGCCCAATTTTGTACTGGAGAATACTAAATTAATGAAAGAATTATGCAAGATTCTATCATTCTGTCTATGTTGAAGAGTTATCCAGTTTGCACTATGTTTTCATATCTTTGAATAAAATAGAGTAATTTGAGCTGCGGGTCTCTTTATACATGTGTATTTAAGAGTTAAACAAACCTTAATGTGCGCTCCTATGTTTTAACTTTATCTGTACTTATTTCTTCAAGGTTTTAAAATGGTAGATTATGTTTTAAACAGCATATCAGATTGAAATCCTCTTCTCTCTTTTTCTTCCGTTCATTTACTTCAGCATAAATGGAATATGGCATTGCAGAACATGCATGAATTTAATATTCGAGGGTTATATAATTAATGTTTAAGGGTTTGTAAGACAGAGACAGATATAAATTTATTTGTGACATAATGTCTTGAGCACAGATTCCTTTACACAGCAAGGAATTTTTTCTTGAGGTACAACAGTACCTCTCACCATTTACTTGAGCATAATACTACGCAATAGGTAGTGCCACGAATCCCACCATGCTCTAAAATGCTCACATTCTTGACTTTAGTGGCAGGAACGGGAGGACCACAGGAGCCGGAGGTGGCTAACTATGGAGAGTACTTTGCAGAATATCCATCTTATGGGCCAGAGTTTAGAGATGCCCTCACTTTCAATGAATTATGCCAGCTAGAGAACGATAGCAAACCACGCAGCCAGAATCGAGGAGGAGGGTACACGTAGGGTAATGACTTGCAACATATCGTGGGCATATTTTTCTCTATACCTTTGATGGGTCATCAAAGTGTTCAGCAAAGGCTTGGGTGGAGAGGCTAGACATTTACTTTCAGCTGAACCAAATGGCGGAGGTGGAGGCCATCAAGGTGGCAGTGTTGTAACTTGAGGGAGAATCCCATGATTAGTGGTTCCATGGGATGTCTACATTGGGTCATGTAGGAGTGAAAGTGTATGCTAAGTTCACCCCGAGGTTGATTAAGAGATTTGATTATAAGGACCCAAAAGAACACTTTGTTGAGCTGATCAAGCTCAAATAGACGAGGAACCCGAAAACTTACATTTCCAAGTTCTTGAAGCTCTCAGTGATGGTTTCAAATTGTTCCATGCCTAGGATAGTGTACATGTTTATTGATGGACTGGTTGACCCTTTACGTGGGCTAGTCAGATATACTAGGACTACTACACTGCAAGATGCAGTATGGAGGACTAGCGACTTGCAGGATGCCATGCCAAGGACGAGGGATCCTTTTCCCCACAGACCAGCATTCCAGCAGAAGGGGAAGGATGTGAGAGCTCCAACCCCGAGAGGGAACCAGGGTTGAGGGGCTTTGGATGATGACACATCGAGAGACTTGAGATGGATGAAGATTTTATTCAATTTCCAGGAGCATGGGCACAGGGTCATCGTTGTGCCGGAGGGAAGGCGCATTACATTGAGGTATTCTCTGAAAGTAAGGGAGAAGAAGAGGTATATGAGGATTTGGAGGGAGATTCCAGCACCAGTGCACTAGGAGGCGATTTTCCACCACCACCTCCCCCAATAGTAGGAGGAGAAGTGTTTGCACCCACAGGAGGAGCCCTTGCATCCTTGCAGGGAGTTCCCAAGTATTTAACGATGAGAGTCTGAGGGAAAATCTAGGGGAAGTGTGTTTCAATGTTGGTGGATAGCAGGGCCACACACAACTTTATCGATGCCCAACTAGTATAGAGGAGGCGCATAAAAGCAGAGAGCTTTGATGGGTTCTTTGGTTGGTTCTAGGTGCTAGGACCATGCAATGCATGCGGTATGTCTCGACATTAGCAGTGACCATGGCTACATACATGGTGACTGATCATTTTTTTGTGGTTGATATTCCAGGTACCAATGTGGTGTTGGGTTTACAGTGGCTTATCACACTTGTGAAAGTCACTACAGATTGGGAGACTCTAGAGATGGAGTGGAAAAATAAGAAGAGCGGGAAGCATGTGATGATTAGAGGACTGCACACATATCCTCCACAGGAAGTCTCTGCACACTAGATGGAGGCATATTTCTGGAAAGGAGAAATAGATTGGGCAATGGAGCTATTTATTTCAGAGGAAGGTATCTCAGGTCAACCTGTGCACCTCGATGTGCAGAATATCATAGACTGTTACTCCATAGTTTTTGGGGATGTACCACCAAGACAATCACCAGACCGGGGGTTTGAGCACACCATTGAGTTGGAGTAGGGCATCCAGGTAGTGATTTCCACTCATTGTAGGCACCCTAAATACTATAGGGATGAGATTGAGAGAGCTATACATGAGCATTTGGCGTTAGGACACATTAAGCCCAAAACTAACCCCTTTTCTTCTTCAATGGTTCTGGTGAAGACGAAGGTCAACACACTGTAGATGTGCATAGATTACAGGGGGTTGAATAAGAAAAACATGAAGAATCACTACCCCTTCCCCAAGATTAATGATTTGATGGATGAGTTGAGGGGAGATAATTTCTTCTCCAAGATCGATTTGAGGTCAGGGTAACATCAGATCAAGGTGAGGGACCAAGATGCCCCCAAGGCTACATTTCAGTGCCATTACGACCATTTCGATTTTTTGGTGATGCCCTTTGGGCTAACCAATGCTCCGACCACCTTTCAGTATTGTATGAAGCACATCTTCCATGGTCAATTGAGAAATTTCATTCTGGTATTTTTTGATGACATTCTCATTTACAACTTCACGTGGGAAGAACATTTGTAGCAAATTGAGGTTGTATTGTGTATCTTGGAGGAGCAAAATTTCTATTCAAAGTTGTCCAAGTGCGAGTTTGGGCTCACAGAGATGCTGTATTTGGGGCATATTATCGGAGTGGACAGAGTGAGAGTCCATGAGGAGAAGATCTGGGCCATCTAGGATTGGTCGGAGCCAGAGAACGTGACTGAACTTTGGGGGTTTGTACCCATCTGCACCTACTATAGGAAGTTTTTCAAAATATTTTCACAACTTGCAACACCCCTCACAATTATCACCAAGAAGGGGGCCTTTAGCTAGACAGATGTTGCGTAGAGAGCCTTTGACAGGCTCAAGGAGGTGATGATCAGTTTCCTGGTATTTGCATTTTCCGACTTCACATAGCCCTTTGTGCTGGAGTGTGATGCTTCATGAGAAGGGGTGGGCATAGTATTGATGAAGGGGGATCATACTATATATGTTGAGAGTCAGAAGCTAGTGCCACGTGAGAGATTTTACCCCATATATGACAAGGCGATGTTGGCCATCATGCATGTGTTGGCCAAGTTTTGGCAGTACCTAGTGGGAATCAAGTTTCAGATGAGGAATAACCATAGCAGCCTTTGATTCTTCCATGAGCAGAAGCAGTTGTAGGAGAGACAATAGAAATGGGTCAGCAAGATCCAAGCCTATGATTTTGATATCAAGTATGTCAAGGGGAAGAACAATATGGTGGTCGATGCTTTATCACGGAGATGGGAAGTGTTATCCTCGATGAGTCTTGCTGTAGATTGGATGGCTCAGCTTTTAGTAGAGTACTCCAAGGATCGTTTTTCATGTGAGGTATTAGATGGGTAGGTGAAATATGACCGGTACCGGGTGATGGATGAGGTCATCTATTATCGAGATTAAATCTTATTGACAGGAAACTCCCAACTCAGGGAGAATATTTTGCATGCAACCCATGATTCACCACTTTCAAGGCATCAAGGGTTCATTAAAACATACATGTCCATTGAGGAGAAGTTCTCATGGAAGGGCCATAAGGAGGACGTACTTCGGCATGTCAGGGAGTGCGTGGTTTTTTAGAGGAACAAGGGAGAGAAAAACCATCCTACAGGTTTGCTACAACCGCTTCCCATTTTAGAGGGTAAATGGGAAATCATCTCCATGGATTTCACCACTGGATTGCCCATGGTGCAGGGCAAGAAATTCATCTTCGTAGTTGTTTATCGACTGACGAAGTATGCCCATTTATTTGCCATCTCAGCCTGGTACGCTGCTTTACAAGTGACTGAGTTATTTTTCCGGGATGTTTTCAGACTCCATGATCTCCCGAAGACCATAGTCAGTGATAGAGACAGTCGGTTCATGGGTGGCTTTTGGCAGGAATTATTACATTTAGTGGTACAAAGTTGACACCTAGCACCAGTTATCACCCACATATGGACAGACAGACTGAGATGGTGAAAAAGTGGCTGGAGGGCTACTTGAGAAACTATGTCATGGGGCATCAGAAGGCTTGGTTGTGCTCGCTTCACTTGGGGCAGTACTGCTACAACACGACATTTCACATGTCGATTGGTATGTATCCATTTTATGCTTTTTATGGTTATAATGCTCTAACTTTTTTTGATGTGATTTTTGGAGCTAGAAAGGCCCCTAGGGCCAAAGACTGGATCCAAAAGAGCCAAGACATACTCTGGGCTCTCAAGGATAACATAGCTACAACACAGAACCATCATAAAATTTACGCAGGCAGAGGCCGTGTGGAGAGGAAGTTTGAGGTAGATGATCCTAGTTTACCTTTTTCTTCAATCGTACAAGCAGTCCACGTTGAATCAGAAGGGAGCTGAGAAGCTCAAGACCCGCTTCTATAGACCATACAGGGTGATTAAGCGTGTTGGGGAGGTAGCATATGAGTTGGAGTTGCAAACTGGGAGCAAGATCCACAAATTTTTTCACGTCTCATGCCTAAAAAAGGCTTTAGGATAGAAGGTGACAATGAACATGGAGCTTTCACCCATTAATGATGAGGGGAATTTGGTGGTACATCCGGAGGCCATCTTGGACACCCGGGAGTGACATTTGAGGAGTACGACCGTGAAGGAATATCAAATTAGAAGGAGAAAATTCCAGATGAGGATGCCACTTGGGAGGGTGAGAAAATCCTACAACATCCATCATTTCAGTTGCTCAAGGACAAGAAATTTTTTGGCAAGGAGGACTGTAATAGTCCAAATTAGCTGTCAACTAACTGGAATATTGATTTTTGACAATTTTTCCTTTTTCTAAAGTTAGCAGGAAAATAAAGTGGGTAAAGGTGACCCAAAAACAAATAAAAGATTAAATAACTTTCCTAAAGTCACCAAGGCAAGAAATAGAGCTAGAGTGGGGCCCGCAAGGCCAACTATACGTAGTAGACATTATCCTAGTGGTAGCACAGGAGAGGCGGCAACGTAGGTAGCGTCGGGAAAATAGGGGGACAACTGTTGCGTAGTGGCAACGTAGTGGTTGGTTGGCAGAGGAAGAAACACAGTCTAGTGGGGCCCAAGGGAATGTTGGGGGCTCAAATAGGTAAAATAGGATGAGAGAAGCTCATTCCTCATTCTTTCATTCATCAAATAACTTTCCATTTGGTAAACTAGAGGCACGCTTGAGTTGTTTATCCAAGTCTGCAAGTGTTGTTTAGCACATATATTTCCAATTGGAAATCTCAACATGATCCTCGGGGGACTTCGAGTGCCTACTCAAGAGAGGATTTAATTTTAGTTTTGGAGGTGAGACACACAGGTTTAGTCTAGCAGTCCCTTCCAAGGTAGAAAAATCAACCAAAGAGATAAGTAGTCCAACATTGGAGCAGCTTCGGAGAGGGAGAAGCACCAAGAGATTTCAGCCAGGAGTTTGGAGAGAGGCTCAACCCTTCCATAGCATATTTTTTGGGAAATTTCTAGTAGCTATTTCCAGCAGATCAGTTCAGAGCCCAGTGTACCCAGGAGAATTGCATACCCAGCTCAAGAGGGTTATTTTTTGGGGTTAGCATTTCGGAAAACCATTCGTGGGTTTTTGTGGGTTTATTGTGGAGATTCCAGTGTCCAAATCCCAGTATTTTCTGAGCAGTGGAAAATCCCAAATACACAATCCATTTCCAACCAGCAACAACATTTTTGAGACTGGGCAGCGTAGTGGAGGAGCCATGCAAAGAAGCAAGCAACAAAAGTTTCTGAGCAGGGATTGAGGAGTATTTCAGCCTGCCTTGTGTGGGCCAAGGTGCCATCTTCCTAAGCACCAATTGTACCTTTTCCCATTCAGAAATATGAATAAAATGGCTCAACAGTTTAGGCTCAATTCATGGTGTTTTGATGTATTTTCCTGTTTGTTGTAGATTTAGTCTTTGTTTGCTTTGTATTATTGTTTGTTCCCAATTCAAGAAATTATACATTGTTATTCTATTTCTTCTACTTGTTATACTCGGCTACTCGAGCCCTATATTTATAAAATATGGGTAGCAGGGAACATCCTTGAGGGGAATATTTCTCTCCCTCCAAAATCCCTAAAAAAATGGATCATGTTTGATGGGCCACCACACAAAATTAGTGAGGAGTATTCAATATCCTCATCCAACCGAGTTGGAATTATTTAATATCAAGGAGAACTCCCATTGAATATATCAATCGAGATCGCCTAAACATTTGTGCAAAATCATCTTCAATAATCATGTTAGGCACATAAAGAATGAAATATATCCTTCACCCTCCCAAGAATTCATTAAGTTAGGAAAGTGTTACTAAGTGCAAAAAGGAATGTTTAATGTAGCCTTTATGTGAATATGAGTGGTTAGACAAGTCTTATCTTTTACCTATTTTGGAGGCCCATCATAAACCCTACTTGAACTATTTCTCACCCTTCAATCAAATTACATTTCCCCCTCCTCTGCTCTTCGCCATTTATTTGTTTGACAACCTCTTTGACATTCCATGTTGAGCTAGAGGTGGACGTGTTTACTGGGTGGAAACCTGCATTGCCACTCCTTACACTCCTCTTCCTCACTCTGATGTTCCTAAATCCCTAGCAATAGGGTTGGACTGAATTTAAGTCCAATCCATTGGAATCCAAGCCTATAAATAATCCTCTTGTACAAGGGAGTCTTGGAAAGTGAAACTTGTAATATGTCAAGGTAATGGTATTCTCCAATTTTCATGTTGTTAGGTAGTGGTTATCATCTCCTTTGGAAATATTATGAGATTTATTCTCCCGACTACCCAAAACTACCTTCAAAGTGGAGGATGGCCTCCACTTGCCTCTGTCTATAAATTTCTACTACTTTAAGATCCTCTGCGAAGGTTGGATGAGTGGATGTGAGGATGGATAGGTTTGGGCATTTAGATCTAATACGTAGTGGATCTTTTAGCTCCCCGTCGATGGTATTTTTTACTTATTCATATTTTTCCTCCTAATTCCTTAACCAAGACGCTAGGCACAATAACTATGCATCTCCCAAATATGGTTTTGGATACCATATGGTTAGATCTAGAAGCACAAGGTTGTGAAGGTAAAATTTAGCAACCTTGGCCTTGTCTTCCATACTACATTGTAGGAAAAAATAAATGAAGTCCTTGAATCCTTACAAAGGGATATATTTTTTTTGCGAAATCATGTTTATATTAAATTGAAACCATTTCTCTTTCAGGAATAAGGATTAAGTCTTTGTGGGATTCCTACCATTGATTGCCCCTAAAGAGAGGTGTTCCATGGTGCCTAGAGCTATTTCCAAGGTTGAAACCTGAGTCTTCCTCAACTATAGCAATCTTTGTATCTGTTGTAATTGGATTTTTAGTTATTTGTTTTCTTTCTCCTGTACTCCCTCTCATTTTCTCATTAACCCTTATCAATGTCATTTCTTCTCTAATTCTCTTCATCTCATATTCCATATTGGGGATATCAGCAACACCTTTGGATTGGGTAATCCTCTTCTATCAGTGAGTATCAAATTTCTCTTTCTCTACCTAAAATAATAGTTGTGGTGCTAGGTGTAAAGGAAGAAACCTTATTCAACCAATCCAAGAGAAAAAGGAGGGGATATCATTCGGGTTGGATGATTCTTATCCTTTCAATATATTTCAATTCTGTAGGTTCTTCTTGTAGTAGGGAAGCATGTTCTTATATGTGGGAAAATTGTCCCTTTAGTTGAGCATCTTTCCCCTATGATCGTATTTTATTCCTTATTTCCCTAAGAGATAGTTTCATTTTTATTATTTATACCTCTAATGCCTTTAATTTTTTCTCCTTTAAATCTTGAAGATTTTCTTTTTATGGACTAGTGGTCTCTTCAGTAGTGATAAGAGCTAGAAAATGAGGCATTATATTGCCACTATATCATACCCTAGTGATTTTTCTCCTCCTAGTGTAAAAAATATGTTTATCAGGTCTACTTGTCTTTGAATTTGTGGGAGTGGTAAGTACTACCAATGTAGAGACAATTTCCTTCTCTTCTTCCTCCTGAGAGTTCTTCTCCTTCTCTCTGTTCTATAGGGCTTGAAAATTCCTTTTCTTTTCTCTTCTTAGTTGGCCCCTTTTGGATTTTTTCAAACTTTTCCTTAAGTTCTTGAATTCTTCTTGATGTTCTGCCAATTTTGTTTGAGTTTTTTCTAACTTAGCCTAGGCCTCTAGGAAGGCCTATTTTTCCATATCCACAAAGTATACCCAGGGAAAGGGGCATTGAAGATGTTCTAATGCATTTTTATTTGTTAATATAAATATTCTGTGATGGGCTAGGTAATTATGTTTACCCTTCTTGATATTGTTTCTCATCTACTTTATGGATTTGGGGAGGAAATATGGGACACTTAACCACTCATGATTTGATGTATTAGCTTGAAATTTTGGTTGGTAGAGGAGTCTCAATTGGTAAGGATATATTATAATTATTCTTCCTTTACAATATATGTACTTTAGAACATGGTAGGCTATCTCATCCCAAGGGAAAGGAAAGCTTTCATTTCTGATCCCATTATTATCCTCATCAAGAAGTTCATTAGGGAGGAAAAATACTCTCTTTGCATTGATAACTTCCTACCTTTCCTATTTACTCCTATGTACCCCCTTTGGAAGGGTGGTGACCCTATTGATTGAGTCTTCATCAACATATATTACCATCTCTTTAACTGGAGTGATTACCTCCTAGCCCTTAGGGTGTTGTAAGTTCATGGAAAAAACAAAGCAAACCTCATTATCATATCTGGTGACACTAGTACATATGGTCAATTTTCTGACACTTTAGTTCCGATAGTTTTGATGTATTGTCGGAAAGTTCCTAGCTTTTTCTCAATTTTTTAATCCCACCAAAAATCATCGAAAAAGCGACAAAATTCTCCCAACATCTGAATAGCGATGAAACTTCCACACTTCGGACTTGTGATGAAACTATGAAAACGTCAGAATAACGATGAAAGCGCTCCAACGTCAGAATAACGACGAAAGGTTCACAATGTCAAAATTGTGATGATAGGTTCACAACGTTGGAATTGCGACAAAAGATTCACAATGTTGGAATTGTGATGAAAAATTCACCACGTCGGAATTACAAGGACCTTGTCATACCGTCGGAGTACTTACGAAAATTTCGATTCGGTTCTTGCCATGTGAGGGTTACGTATGGTCGTGTCAGGTTGAGTCAGGTCGGGTCATCTCTAGTCAGGTTAGGGTCATGTGAGGGCACCTAAGAAAACACGTTCGGGCAAGTCGGGTGAGCTCGGGTTGTGTTGTGTGGGGCCTCCCAAGGAAACATGTTCGAGCGGGCCAAGTCGGCTCTGATCGTGCCATGTGGAGGCGCCCAAGGAAACGTGTTCAGGCGGGTAGAGTAGGGTTAGGTTGTGTGAGGGTGCCTAAGGAAACACGTTTAGGCAGGCAGGGTCGGGTCGTTTGAGGGCACCCAAGGAAACACGTTCGTGCAGGTTGGGTGGGGTTAGGTCGTGCCATGTGAGGGCGCCAAGGAAATGTGTTCGGGTGGGTCGGGTTGGGTCAGGTCGTGTGAGGGTGCCCAAGGAAATGTGTTCGGGCGAGCCGGGTTGGCTTAGGTTGGGTCGTGTGAGGGTGCCCAAGGAAACACATTCGTGCGGGTTAGACGGGTCATGTGAGGGCACCTAAGGAAACGCATTCCAGTGGGTCAAGTCAGGTCATGCCCTGTGAGGGTTCCCATGGAAACACATTCGGGTGAGTCGAAGTGGGTCGGGTCGGTTCATGTGAGGGTGCCTAGTGAAACGTGTTCAGGCGGGTCATGTGAGGGCGCCCACGGAAACACGTTCAGGTAGGTCGGGTCAGGTCGGGTTGTGTGAGGGTGCCCAAGGAAACATGTTCAGGGGGTTCGGGTCGGGTTGAGTCAGGTCGTGTGAGGGTGGCCGTATAAAAAATGCTAAGTTGTGACCACCTATGTGCCTTATGCATGTTTGTATGACCCGTTTTCCATTTTCTCCCTCATGCCTTCAACACTCAGGCAGGTCAGGTCATGTCGGGTCATGTGATGGCGCCCAAGGAAATGCGTTCAGGTCAGGTCAATTCATATGAGGGTGCCCAAGGAACACTTATGGGTCGGGTCATGTTAGGTCGTGTGAGGGCACCCAAGGAAACTTGTTCGGGCAGGTCAAGTCGAGTTCAGTTGGGTCGTGCCGTGTGAGGCCACCCAAGGAAATGCGTTCAGGTGGGCCAGGTCAGTTCGAGTCATGCCATGTGAGGGCGCCCAAGGAAATGCGTTTGGACAAGCTGGGTCAGTTCAGATTGGGTATTGTGAGGGAACCCAAGGAAACACGTTCATGCGGGTCAGGTCGGTTCAAGTCGTGTTGTGTGACAGCGCCCGAGGAAACGAGTTCGGGTGCATCAAGTGAGGTCAAGTCATGTGAGGGTGCCCAAGAAAATGTGTGAGTTCGGGTCAGGTCAGTTCAGGTAAAGTAGTGTGAAGGTTCCCAAGGAAATGCGTTCATGCTGGTCGGGTCGGGTTGTGTAAGGGCACCTAAGGAAAAGCATTTGGGCGAGTCAGGTTGGGTCGTGCCATGTGAGGGCATCCAAGGAAATGCGTTCGGGTGGGTCGGGGTAGGTCACGTCGCGTTGTGTGAGGACACCCAGGGAAATGCGTCTGGGTGCATCAGGTCAGGTCGGGTCGTGTGAGGGCACCTAGGGAAACGCGTTCGGGTGGGTCAGGTCAGGTCAGGTCAGGTCGGGGCGTGTGAGGCTGATCGTATAAAAAATGCTAAGTTGTGACCGACTATGTGCCTTGTGCATGTTCATGTGACCCGTTTGTCTTTTTCTCCCTCATGCCTTCAATGTTCGGGCGAGTCGGGTCGAGTCGTGTGATGGCGCCCAAGGAAACATGTTCGGGTCGGGGCAGGTCGAGTCGTGTTGTACTGTGAGGGTGCCCAACAAAATGCATCCAGGCAGGTCATGTCGGGTCAGGTGAGGTCATGTGAGGGCACCTAACGAATGCTTCTGGGTTGGGTCGTGTCGGTTCGTGTGAGGGCACACAAGGATACATGTTCGGGTGGGTCAAGTTGGGTCCAGTCAAGTTGTGCAGTGTGAGTCTGCCCAACAAAATGCGTTTGGGCAGGTCGGGTTGATTCAAGTCATGTCATGTGAGGGCACCTGAGGAAACATGTTCGGGCAGTTCGGGTCAGGTCAAGTCGTGTGAGGATGCCCAAGGAAACACGTTTGAGCGGGTTGGGTCAGCTAGGGTAGGGTCGTGTGAGGGTGCCAAAGGAAACACGTTCATGTGGGTTGGGTCGGGTCGGGTCGTGCCATGTGAGCACACCTGAGAAACGCGTTTGGGTGGGTCGAGTCGGGTCAAGTCTTGTGAGGGCGCCCAAGGAAACGCGTTCGTGCGGGCTGGGTCAGTTCGAGTCAGATAGTGTGAGGGTGCCCAAAGAAATGCATTCGTGCAGGTCAGGTCGGGTCGTGTGAGGGCACCTAAGTAAACACATTCAGGAAATTCAGTTCGGGTCATGCCATGTGAGGGAGCCTAAGGAAACACGTTCGGGCGGGTCGGGGTGGGTCGGGTTGGGCCGTGTGAGGACGCCCAGGGAAACACATTTGGGTGGGTCGGGTCAGGTTGAGTCATGTGAGGGTGCCCAGGGAAACACGTTCAGGAGGGTTTGGTCGGGTCGAGTCATGTGAGGGTGGGCATATCAAAAATGCTAAGTTGTGACTACCCATGTGCCTTACACACGTTCGTGCGACCTATTTCCCATTTTCTCCTTCATGCCTTTGACATTCGGGCGGGTTGGATCAAGTCGAGTCGTGTGATGGCACCTAAGGAAATGCGTTTGGGTCGGGTCATGTCGTACTATGAGGGTGCCCAAGGAAACACCTTCGGTCAGGTCGAATCGAGTCAGGTCGGGTGAGAGCGCCCAAGGAAACACGTTCGAGTGGGTGAGGTTAGGTCTGGTCAAGTCTAGTTGTGTCATGTCATGTAAGGGTGCTCAAGGAAACATGTTTGGCGGGCCAAGTCGATTTAGGTCGGATTGTGTGAGGATGCCCAAGGAAACGCGTTCGTGTGGTTTGGGTCGAGTCATGTGAGGGTACCTATGGAAACACGTTTGGGTGGGCCAGGTTAAGTCGTTTTGTGTGAGGGCGTCTAAGGAAATGCGTTCAGGCGGGTCG
This sequence comes from Pinus albicaulis, assembly GCA_034641835.2. Taxonomy (NCBI): domain Eukaryota; kingdom Viridiplantae; phylum Streptophyta; class Pinopsida; order Pinales; family Pinaceae; genus Pinus; species Pinus albicaulis. Next base: position 1,080,057,217 of record CM076574.1, read on the forward strand.
GGGCGGGTCAAGTCAGGTCGTGTGAGGGCGCCCAGGGATGTGTTGCATTGTCGTGTGAGGGTGGGTCAGGTCATGTGAGGGCACCCAGGGATGTGTTGGATTGTCATGTGAGGGCGGGTCAGGTCATGTGAGCATCACCTAACATCTCCAAGAGGGATGTGTTAGATTGTGAGCACAATCACAAGATCTAAATGTGAACAAATACGCAACTAGATACTAGAAAAACAAGAAAGAAAATAGAATAAAATTGTTGAGAAATTGAGTAATAAACCAAGGAGACACTCTAGGATGCCAACTAATTCAAATCGGGTTGGGATTCCATGTGCATGCACTTGTTATATCTAAAAATCACTTTCCCTAGTTTGAAAATAAGTCAAATTAGATTGGGAGGCCCAAAATTAGCAAAATATTCTAAAATAGAGTGAACTAGAAGTAAGTGGAGTTATAAATCAAGTAGAACTAATTAATTACTCTCACATGCAAAATAATAACTAGTTAAACTTAGTTGAACTCCAAAATAGGAATAAAAGTAAACTTAACAAGGAGAGGAGAGAAAAATATAGTGGCTAATTGCTGCAAAGTAGGGAGGAAGTGCATACTCACTCTAGGAAGGTCTTTGAATTAATTATTAGGAATCAATGGAGTGGAATTATCACTTTAATCCTCCAACTAGAGTCTATTTAGTGCCACATGTCATCCTAGGTGGAACCCCCTATTAAAATAGAAAACCCTAAAAATAGATAATTTGAAAAATGATATGGAATTCCTAATAGTGAATGAAAAGTGGTCATATGTGTCCCTAATAATGTATGGAATAGGGTCTGATGATGGCCAGAGTGTGTGCCTTAATAAAATAATGAGTGTAATGTACCCCAAAACCACCCCACAACCCAACTAGGGAGTATGCTATTGAACGAGTCCTAGTAATTCTCAGCCATGTTAAGTACTCATGTACAACAAAAAACAATCAATGAGTCCCAATAATTTGTGGTCATTTCAAGTACTCGTGAAATAAATTATACAATACACAATATCAGAAGATTGAGGTAAAGAGGGACAACCTAGTGGGAATAAAACCACCCCTCAAAATACAATGCATACTATGTCAACTATGTAGTTGCTATGAAGAAGGATGGTGTTGTGACCCATTTTCCATTTTCTCCCTCGTGCCTTTGAAATTTGGGCGAGTCGGGTCAGGTCGTGTGATGGCGCCCAAGGAAACGCATTCGGGTTGGGTCATGCCATGTGAGGGTGCCCAAGGAAATGCGTTTGTGCGGGTCGTGTGAGGGCACCCAAGGAACACATCCGGTTTGGGTCGTGTTGGGTCGTGTGAGGGCGCCCAAGGAAACGCGTTAGGGAAGGTCGGATTGGGTCATGTCGCGTGAGGGCATTGAAGTAAATGCATTCAGGCGGGTTGGGTCAGGTCGGGTCTTGTCATATCTAAGTGTCTGCTTTGATTGGGGTTATCCTTAGTTTCTCCATAGGATCTGCATTGGGCCATCACCCTTTCTTGATGGGGATCTTGATGCCCTGGGCTATTTTTCTATTTTTGGAGTTGGCTCTAATACAATGTTTTGGGTTAGCCAATGGTGAATTTCTAGTACATAAGTGTGTGATTTCAAATTTATCAAGCATGCACAGGCCTGTAAAATTAATTTTATATGGTAGAAATTTTGTTTGGTGGAAAAAAATAGATTTTGGTTGGCTTTTGCTTGATTACAAAAAATGGTAACAACCAGCATCAATGTTTCTTTCCTTTATGAAACAACCAACATCAATTCCTTCCAAAAAAAACTCAAAACAGAAGCAAACAAGTCTCCATTCTTATCAAGTCATGTTGGGGCACTAGGTAGTTGAAAACGAAGTATGAACAAAATGAACCACCACTTGGACTGCATTGTAAGCCAAGAAACCAAATTTATCAATGTAAGGTACTATATTTGAGCCTCCCTATTGTTATAAGGCTCCATTTCATAGTCATACTTATTTTTCTCTGTATCCCCAAATATTCCTTTTCAGATTTTTCCACAATTAGTCTTAATTTTTAATCAATAAATTTTTTCCTTCCACTTTCTGTTCAGTTCCCTCCACCTTTCAAGATGAACTACTTGCTACAAATACAACTTTGGAATCCTATATCCAATGGGATTTGTCTATTAGTAAAGGTATTTTAGAAAATTCTTCCAAACCATTAAGGTTTTTGATGACTTTAGATTTTTCCATGGAGCGTGAATCCTTAGCCACAATTCCCAATATCTAACCCATTTCACCCCCTAAACCTCTAACCCATTTAACCCCCTAAACCCCTAAACCCCTAACCCATTTAACCCCTAAACCCTAAACCTCTAAACCCTCAACCCCTAACCCTTAAACCCTAAACCCCCAACGCATTTAACCTCCTAAACCCCCAACGCATTTTAACCTCCTAAACCCCTAAACTTTAACCATTTAACCCCAACCATAAACCATTAACTTGCGTAACCCCCTAAACCCTTACTTTAAACCATTTAACTAAACTCCCTAGCCCATTTAACCCTAAACCTAACACTCTAAACCCTTAACTATTAATTTGCACCCCTAATTCGAACCACCCTAACCCATTTAACCCCCTGAAACCCTAAAACCCTAACCCATTTAACCCCCTAAATCCTAACCCCCTAACCCCTATAAAGTCTCCTCCATCGTCAATATTGAACTCTTAATTAATGAGAGGGGGGTGAATACGGAATTCTTACATTCATGGACTTTTAAAACTTTTCATTAAACTTCATTAACACCTTCATTTCATGATCAACATAATGCGTGAAAAATCTTTATTTGTGAGCAGCAATTAATAAGAAAATTAGATAATGTGCTAGCAGTCTTAATATGTGAGCAACAAGTATTAGCAGAATAGATATACCATATCAACACATAGACATCATGAACATAGACACCAGATATAAGTGGAAACCCATAAAGGGAGAAAACCACATCTTATTATTGTTGTGATGCAAAGGCAAGCTCCAACTCCCTCTCACCACTGATTTTCTGTAGGCACCAACCTACAGGAGGCTCCAACCTCCAGTGCCTGGCTTCTAATACCCAGGCTCTTCCATCTATTTAAGGCACCAACCTACAGGAGGCTCCTACCTCAGTCAGCTACAACTGACATCTATCAAACTACAACTTGATAGGGAAGCTCCAACTTCCTTACTCTTTCAAAAATAAAACACTTGTTGATTTACCTTGGATATCAGCTCTATTCTGTACCTTCTTCTCTGTTGTTCATCAAATCTTATATCAGACCTGCATCATCTCTGCTCAGCCCCTTCTTCTTCTTTACTGAGCTCCTCCTTATTCACATTCTTCTTGCAGCTTGCTTATTCTCTTCAACTCTCCTTAATTCTGCTGCATACTCTCTTCTTCTCTCACTCCTTTTTCGTCAACACCTCTCCCCTTGGATATTACCCTGTTTTATACAAAAAATAGCTTCATGGCTGTTTGTATTCCACTGGGAATTCGAAATGGACAACCATGTCTCTTTGCCTTCTACCTTCTCATCTCTTTTCAGCTCACTCAGAAAAATGTAATTGTAGGTGCTTATTTTAATATTACAGTGGGATATTTGCTCTCTTCCGGAGACTTGCCAATGCATCACAACAATATAAATTTAAATAAAACATTTACATTCAAATTTAAATGAGAACTCCAGCTCACTTGTTTTGTCTCTTGGCTTGTTGCGCATTTGTCTTTTCTCTGACTGTGTCTTTGTCTTTTCTGTCCTCTGCTGTGGTGTAACTGTTGCATGCGTGCAACTGTTCCTTTTATATCTGCTGACTGTAAATCTGGAGGAACTCCAATCCCTTTTATGCTATTAGTGTCTTGTTGATGTGGAACATTCCACAAGCGGAACGGACATATATCACAGTCGTATATTAATAATCGCCCTCCACCTTAAGCTGAGGCATATACATACAACCCACAGACCACGCAGCACATCTTTAATACATTCGCCTTTTATATATATAACAGTGCCTTTTAACTTAAATCAACTCTCAGCATCCTTATATAAGGTTTTAACAAGAAACTACCGCTTCTACTATAATCAATGAATAATCTTGATAATACTTAACAAATGCCCTTTCTGGCCCACCTGACACACTTTTTGATGCATTGATTCTCCTCTGATTGCGATTGATCGCTCCTGCTCCGATTGCGATTGAGTCACTGTTCACTGTTCTTTGCCGATGCGATTGACTAATATCAATGCGATTGGGATTCAAATTTTATTAATCAAAGTTTATAAGTCCATCGGGTCCGGGCTTCCAATCGCAATCGTAACTCTTATATTCTCCAATGCAATTGGGTTGTTCCGATGCGATCATGTCGGACTTCAAAAACTTGTTACTCATGGTTTATAAGCCCATCGGGTCTGAACTCTTAATCGCAATCGCAAGTCTTTTAATATGTTTTGCGATTGGCCACTGTTCATTGTATTTTGACGATGTGATTGGGAAAGGACTTCAAACACGTTTGAATTTTAATTCATACCTCCATCGGGTCCGGACTTCCAATCGCAATCGCAACTCATATGTGCTCCGATGCGATTGACCAATGCCGATGCGATTAGACCTGGAACTCAAATATATATTAACCATGATTTATACGCCCATCAGGTCCGAGCTCTTAATCGCAATCGCAACTTTCTGTTGTGATGTTCCGCTCCCCTTGCGATTTCCGGTTGCGATTGAGGAGGGGTCCCGCCATTTAAATCTTCGTTTTGTGCGCTCTTTAATAAAGTGCTCCACTTATATATTTGAGCTTAGACCTTTGTTTATGTGATGCGCTGCACATATATGTTTATATATATTTTTGCCGCTGGAGTGAAGCGATTCCCGGAATAATGTTTGTGTTATATTATATGTATAACGTCGGTTGGAGTGTGCGATTCCCGGAATATGGTTCTGTATTATATGCATTGCATTGCCGCTGGAGTTAAGCGATTCCCGGAATAGGGATTATGTATTATATGTATAATGCCGGTTGGAGTGTGTGATTCCCGGAATTTTGTAACGGCTCTCTGCCTCTGTCACTTAGTCTCTGCCTCTGCCTCTGCTGCTTCTGTCGCTCTGCCTCTGTCTCTACCTTTCGATAACGGTTCTTCATTGTGCTTCTATGAGTGTTACATTTTGACTTTCTTCTTGCTGCCTCTATTGCTTTCGCTGTGCCTCTTTTGCCTTCCTCTGCTTCAGCGCTGCCTCTTTTGCCTGAGTGCTGCCTCCTTTGCCATCAATGACAATATTTCCAACAGTCTCCCCCTTTGGCATTGATGGCAATCCACTTTCTCTTGTTGCTTGCTCTTCCTCTTTGCCTGCTCTTCCTCCTGTTGTTTGTTCTTCCTCCCCCTTTGACATCAATGGAAAAGGACGACGCCTCATCTCTTTGTATGGGTTCTGTCGTTGCATTTCCTTTCTCTAAGTTACGTTTAGGTCCTCTTCTGTTGAAATTGGACTATGCTGCTCCAGAGTGATGTATGAAACTTGTTGAGAGAACACTTTGGTATAGTGAGCCAATATATGTTTTATAGTTGTGTTTCATTTGTAGTGCCTGTAATATGCATTTTACGATTGAACGGTTCTTGTTGCTTCGGAATGCTGATACTATTGATAATGCTGATAATACTGATAATGCTGATCCTGTGGACTTGTTTTCTGCTTATCTTGCTGGCTGTTCTCCCCCTGGAATGATATCTTCATTTTTTTCTCCCCCTGAGACTGTGATTTCTCTTTATATCAGAGAGTAGCATCTGCAGATACTACCCCTAGTTTATCTCTCAAGTATTGAAATGGTTCTCTAGCAAGAGGTTTGGTAAATATATCAGCTGTCTGTTCTTTCGTTGGTACATATTCCAACTTTACTGTCTTCTGAGCCACTTGTTCTCGGAGGAAATGATACTTAATTGGAATATGTTTAGTTTTTGAGTGAAGTACAAGATTTTTAGATATACTTATAGCACTTGTATTATCACATTTGATTGAAATAGGTTCATCAATTCTTACCTTCATGTCTTGAAGAGTTTGCTTCATCCACATGACTTGTGTACAACATGTTGTTGCTGCTATATATTCTGCTTCAACTGTAGACAAAGAGATGGATGTTTGTTTCTTACTTAGCCATGCCACTAGACTTTATCCTAGATAGAATGCACCTCCACTTGTACTCTTCCTATCATCCACACAGCTGGCCCAATCTGCATCTGTGTATGCTGATAAAGTGAAGTTTTTGCTTTTAGGATACCAAAGTCCATACTGTATTGTTCCTTGTAGATATCTGAATATTCTTTTGACTGCCAGAAGATGGTTTTGTTTAGGTGCTGCTTGATATCTAGCCACTAATCCTACTGCTAGCATGATGTCTGGTCTTGATGCATTCAGATACAATAGACTTCCAATCATGGATCTGTAAAGTCTTTGATCTATGTCAGCAGACCCATCATTAGCACATAGCTTGCAACCTATGGTCATGGGAGTTGACACAGGTTTGCAGTCCTCCATTTTGAACTTTTTCAACATTTCTTTTATGTATTTTTCTTGTGAAATAAATGTACCTGTGTTCTTTTGTTGAATTTGTAGTCCCAAGTAGAAACTGAGCTCTCCGATCATAGACATTTCAAACTCTGTTTTCATTTCATCAGCAAACCCTTTTGCTAGATCATCTTTGTTGCTTCCAAACATAATGTCATCAACATACACTACAACAATCAAAAGTTCATTTTCATGGGCTTTTATGTATAGATTGCTGTCCACTCCACCTCTTTTAAAACCCTGTTTTGCAAATATTTATCCAGTCTTGAGTACCAAGCACGAGGAGCCTGTTTCAGTCCATATAGGGCCTTTTGGTTCCCTTTGCAGTCTACTATCTGTCAATAGGAAACAGCACGGTTGTTCTTCTTGCCACTTCTTCGAGATCACCATTAAGAAAAACGATTTTACATCCATTTGATATACCTTGAAATCCTTGTGCCCATGCAAATCACCATTTTATTACGTGCTTCCATTCTAGCTACGGGGGCAAATGTTTCATCATAATCAAGTCCTTCTATTTGTGAGTACTCTTTCTTGTTGACCCTAGCTAGTTTTGGAGATTACTTGTCTTCACCTCTTGTTTGTTTTGAAAACCCACATTTTGAACCAATGATATTTTCTCAACAGGTCAGGAACTAGGTTCCAGGGTATTGTTCTTGTCAATTTGGTCCAATTCTTCATTCATTTCTTTTACCCAATACTTGTCCTTGCTGGCTTATTCAAACTTCTTTGGCTCTATATGTGATAACATGGCTATGTATACTTCTTCTATTTGTTCTGTTAGCTGCCTTCTTGTATGGACTCCTGATTTCTTGTCTCCTATGATCTGATCTTCAGGATGATTCTTCTGAGTGTATCTTGAGGGATTTTTTGAGTTCAGCTCTTCTGTTGTCTTGCTGGTTTCATCATCATTCTGGTCTTCTTCTTCATGATTAACTGATGCATTCTTTAGTGATCATAGCTTCTTATATTGTTTAGAATTCTTCATCACTATCCACATCAATACTTTCAACTATGAAGGTCTTATTGCTTTGTACCTTTACTTTTGAGCATATCCTGAAAAATCCCTTCATCTGCTCTTGCATCAATTTAAGTTTTCATCATTATTCTTTATGTAACACTTGCTACCAAAGATTCTGAAATGTTTGATTGAGACTGGCTTTCCATGCCATAGTTCATAGGGAGTCTTGTCACTGCTTGGCCTTAAGTGAGCTTTATTAAGGATATGTACTACTGTGTGCACTGCTTCTGCCCAGAAGGTTTGAGCAATATTATTCTCTTGCATCATGGCTCTGGCAATTTTTTGAACATATATGTTTTGTCTCTCTGCTACTCCATTCTGCTGAGGTGTCCCTGCAATAGTAAATTGTTGTTTTATGCCATGTTCATTGCATAGGTCTGCAAATTCATAATCAGTGAATTCTCCTCCGCTGTCTGATCTGATGCATTTCAGCTTGCATCCTGTCTGATTTTCTGCTAATGCTTTAAATGTTTTGAATTTGTCCAGAGCTTCCAATTTATTCTTGAGAAAAGCAACCCATGTCATTCTGGAGAAATCATCTATTATTAGCATAAAGTAGGAATCTCCACTTGGTGTTTTAGTTCTTGCAGGTCCACACAGATCCATGTGCACAAGTTGCATTGGTCTTCTTGTTGATAACTCTTCTTTAGATTTAAAGGATGTGCGAGTTTGTTTTCCCAACTGACAAGATTTGCATATTGTGTTTGAGGGCCTTTTTATTTCTGGCATATCTCTGACAACTTTCTTCTTGCTCAGTCTAATGATATGGTCAAAGCTGAGATGTCCCAATCTCTTATGCCATAACCATGACTCCTTGAGTTTGCTAAGATGGCAGGCTTCATCCTCCTCTCTCACTATGTACACATTACTCTCTGTTCGAACACCTTTGAGTAGAGTTTTTCCTGTTGTTCTTGATCTGACTACACAATCTTGTGCTCTAAAGAGAACTTCACATCCTTTATCACACATCTGACTGACACTCAGTAAATTTTCTTTCAGTCCATCTACATATAATACATCTTGGGCCTTTCCTCTGCCATTGTCTATGCTGACTGATCCTTTTCCCTTGATCTTTCCTGATTTGTCATTTCCAAAAGTGACATTGCCCGATTTCTTTTCGTCAAGAGTTAAAAACTTGTTTTTATCTCCTATCATGTGTTTAGAGCAGCCACTATCCAAATACCATTGACTCTTCAAATCTTGAGCAGTTAAAGCCAAGTCACATTTATTCACCTTCTTTATCCACTGGAGGCCCCCTTTTGTTTGGTATCTTTTGTGAGGTGATGAATTATATCCCTTTAGAGAACACTTGGAAGATATATGCCCAATTTGATTGCATATACAACATTTGATTATAGTTTTTGCGGAATTGTGAGCATGAACAAAATTGCTTTGACTCATAAACCTCCTTGAGGTATTGAACATCGGTCTTTGTCCATACTTTCTACATTCAATAATTCTATGGCCAAAATTCTTACAATAAAAACAATAACCATAGAAATTACTTGCATACCTGATGTAAGGTTGTCTCTTCCATGCTTGCCTCTTTTGCTGGTTTGAATCATTCCTCCTTGCACGACAATATGCAGCAATGTGTCCCTGCTTGTGGCAGACATAACAGGTGGCATTCTTCATAGGAGGCAAGAATATCCTTTGATGGCTTCCAAATTTGATATAATCAGGAATATATGATCTTTTTTCTGTTGTCTTAGTATTTGTTACAATCTTTGTTATTAGAGGTTTCTTCTGGTCTCTGTCTTTCTCATTACATGTTTCTTCCTTTGTAGGAATTATTTGGGCTGCTTCATCAACCTTCTTTGCTTTCACAAAAATTATATTTTTGTTTTCCTTTTTCAATTTTTCTATTTCAGTCAAAGCAGTGTCAAGCTTGGCTTTTTCTTTAGCTATAATTTCTTCATGGTTCTTATCTCCATTCATACTAGCAGGTACTTCATTTGATTGAATATATTCCTGTTGACATGAATTTTTCTTCTTCTTAATTCTCTTATCCTTCTTGTCAGTGCAGTCCTTAGTGTCTACTCCATGTATGAAGTGCAATCTATCCCAGATTTCTTTTTCAGAGGTTAAATCCATTATCAACTCAAGGTCCTTGTTATGAAGATTGTCATATATCACACATTTTGCCTTGGCATTCCTCTGTTGTTCTTTCACTGTGGGTGAGTATGTGCAGTAACCATCACAAAAAAGCTTCCATACCTCAGGTTCATCAGCCATTAAACCTGTTTTAACCTTATCTCTCCATTCAGGAAAGTTTGTTGTATTTAGCACAGGTACATTTTGATAGTCCATGACTTAACCAGATCTCCTTCAAGCTATTAAGCTTACACCAAAGGGACCTGCTTTGATACCAATTGTTGAACTCTTAGTTAAACTGAGAGGGGGGGGGTGAATCAGTTTAACAGTCAATGTCAGCAAAGTGCATGATCCCAGTCCAATGTGTTCATCATGTTATTCCTCTATCATTAACACATCTACAACATCTTCTTCTTCACATGTCTCGGCTTCTTCTTCTTCATCACAATCTGCAACTCTATCCTGCTCCATTTCCCAACCAAGTATAAGAAGCTCTACTTCAGAATTCTCTCTTTCATATGCCTCAACCTGTACAAGGTCTGAAAAATCCTCCCTTGACATTCTTCCCAAATTGCCATGTCTTGTTATGAAACTTTGCCCCTAACCAATGTCTTGCCCTTGCCAATGTTTCACTGAGAGAAACCAATATAATTTCCAAGCTTTGATATCAACTACAGCCCTATCATTATATTCGGGTAGGGTCGGGTCGGGTTGAGTCATGTGAGGGCACCCAAGGAAACATGTTCGAGTGAGTCGGGTCGGGTCATGTCGTGTGAGGGAACCCAAGGAAATTCGTTCAAGCTTGTCGGGTCGGGTCGTGTCATGTGAGGGTGCCCAAGGAAACGCGTTTGGGCGGGTCAGGTCGGGTCAGGTCGTGTGAGGGTTCCCAGGGAAATGTGTTTGGGCAGGTTAGGTTGGGTCGGGTTGTGCAAGGGCGCCCAACGAAACGTGTTCGAACGGGTCGCAGGGTCGGGTTGTGTGAGGGAAGTCGTATAAAAAATGCTAAGTTGTGACCACCCATGTGCCTTGTGCACATTCGTGTGACCTGTTTTTCGTTTCTCCCTTGTTCCTTCATTCGAGTGGGTTGGGCCGTTCCGTGTGAGGGAGCCCAAGGAAACACGTTCGGGTCGGGTACTCAGGTCAGGTCGTGTGAGGGAGGTCATATGAAAAATGCTAAGTTGTGACCGCCCGTTTGCCTTGTGGCGCACATTCGTGTGACACGTTTTCCTTTTACTCCCTTATTCCTTCATTCAGGTGGGTCGGGTAGGGTCGTGTGAGGGCGCCCAATAAAACACATTCGGGTCGGGTCGAGTCATGTGAGGGTGCCCAAGGAAACGATTCTAGGGCAGGTCAGGTCGGGTTGGGTCATGTGAGGGTGCCCAAGGAAATGATTCTAGGGTGGGTCGGGTCAGGTCGTGCCGTGTGAGGGCGCCCAAGGAAACGTGTTCGGTTCAGATCGTATAAGGGAGGTCGTATCAAAAATTCTAAATTGTGACTGCCCATTTCTCTTGTGCATGTTCGTGTGACCCATTTTTCATTTCCCCCCTGTGCCTTCATTCAGGAGAATCGGGTCGTCTGAGGGCACCCAAGGAAATGCATTCGGGTTGGGTCGAGTCAGGTCATCCCATGTGAGGGTGGCCAAGGAAACATGTTCGGGTCGGGGTGGGTCGGGTCATGTGAGGGTGTTCGTATAAAAAATTCTAGGTTATGACAGCCCGTGTGTGTTGTGCACGTTCGTGCGACCCATTTTCCGTTAGCTCCCTTGTGCCTTCGTGAGGGCACCCAAGGAAATGCGTTCGAGTCAGGTCGGTTCAGGTCGTATGAGGGTGGTCGTATAAAAAATGCTAAGTTTTGACCACCTGTGTGCCGTGTGCATGTTCGTGCGACCCATTTTCCAATTGGTGCTCCTTTGTGCCTTCGTTCGGGCAGGTCGGGTCATGTGAGGGCACCCAAGGAAACACGTTCGGGTTGGGTTGGGTTGGGTCATGTGAGGGAGGTTGTAACAAAAATGCTAAGTTGTGACCGCCTATGTCCCTTAATATGCATGTTCATGCGACCCATTTGTTGTTTGCTCCCTTATGCCTTAGTTAGAGTGGGTTGGGTCGTGCCATGTGAGGGCATCCAAGGAAATGCGTTAGGGTCAGGTTCGAGTCAGGTTGGGTCATGTGTGTGGAAAGTTGTAAGTTTTACATATTAAATAATTTATATACACCTTAATAGTTAATTTATTTATATTCAATTTTTAATTTAATACTTTATATAATTTTTTTTTAAATATTATTATTTATATTTAATTTTTAATTTTTAATTCCAATTCCCGCCTCAAAAAAATTTCACCCTTCACCCAGCCTCCCTATTCCCGCCTGCAAAAAATACAACCTTCAAATCACTATTCTGAACGTGTTGTCACTGTTATGCACGCAGAGTCGAGTTGAACCTGACTCGACCCTACGGATGTAGAAATTTGAATAATAGCTTAATTATTCACCGAGATTATCCTGATTACACACTATTTAAGCTTCATGCATAATACATAACCTCTTCTACAATTTATCATCAATATGCGGAAATAGAAGCAGTCGCATGCGCACATTAAAACATAATCAAGCACACATATAACACAGTATGTAATGGGGAAAGCATACAGCTGAAAACCCCTAACTATCTGTATATTATAATGATAGAGAACATGCAAAAATACATAGCACAAATCTCTCATAGCTCTCAGCACTATCTCACATGCTACACACAAACTAGCACGGAAGATGAACAAGTCACGGGTTCAAATCTCCTCCACAAGTCTGCCTGCCTCTATTGCGCAATCCAAGATGAATAATGATGAGATCCAAGTTCGAATCCCACTGGCTTGTACTGCGCAATCCTCATTGGAAATCTCAATCAATGTGTGTGCAAATCTCATGCACAGCTATAGTCACAAATGATAGTAGACTCACCCTTTCACCCACCTCTAACACTGGTCTCCACTGAACTGTCCATGCACTGCAGTTAACTGATGTATTCTTTAGTTGATTTATGAGTTAATAATTAGTGAATTAATTAATAATTAATTCACACCACTCATCACTAGTGTATTTGTCAATTAGACTAAATACAACTAGTTCAACTAAGTTAAACCGAACACAATTCCACCAACTGTCTCATCAACTCCACCAAACTCTGCCACATGAGTTCTAACTGAAGTCAACCATGCAATAGCTCAACTAACCCTTAGGAAAAGCGTATTTCCTTCTGTCAGTTGCATGTGCCACATCCAAGCATCAAACTGAAGTGCTCCAAGAGGATAATATAATGTTTATAGTCTAAATATTATTAAGGGTTAATAATATTTGACTGTTCTATTTTTAGCCCAGCAGTCTAAAAATAAATTCCGCCCAATGTCTAAAAATAGAGGTCCATATATTTTTACCAACTTGAACAATCATCCATAAATAGCATCCTGCAACTCATAGACCATGATCCATATGTCTAAAAATAGACATAGTCTAAAAATAGACTTTGCGCCAAAAATAGCCTGCAGGCCCACTTAGTGAAGGCGGCTTCTTTTCACTAAGCTCCATCATCTTGTTGCATTTTTAACACTCCCTCTCAAAAATATATGGATTATCTACAACCCATATCCTACCTCTGTGGTATTCGAATTTTCTCCTAGTGAGTGCCTTCGTCAAGATATCAGCATCTTGATCCTCCGTGGGAATGTATGAAAGCAACATGATTCTCCGCTGCACACAATCTTTGATATGATGGTACCTGATGTCGATGTGTTTGGATCTATCATGAAATACTGGATTAGCTGAGAGTTTAATGCAACTATGGTAATCACAATAAATCACAGTAGGCTCCAAGTGTGACCCAAACAACCCGATCAGGATCTTCCTCATCCATATGGCCTCGCATGCAGCCAAGCTTGCTGCCATATACTCAGCCTCTGCTAAACTGAGTGCCACGGATCTCTGCTTCCTGCTGTACCCAGAAAATGTTGTCGACCCGATACTGAAGATCCCTCAGGTCTTTTGCTCTTTCATATGTGAATTTGGGCTCCCTGCCCAATCTGCATCCATGAAGCCACAAAGCTTCACCTCATCCTCCTGTCTGTACCACAAGCCATATCCCAATGTGCCTCTAAGATAACGCAATACATGCTTGCCTGCCTTCTAGAAGAGCTTGGTAGGCTTAACCATAGCTTGCGAAAGCTGGTTAACAGCATAGCATATATTGGGTCGTGTATTGACCAGATACATAAGCGACCCCACCAACTGTCGATAGACAGTGGCATCCACTACCTCTGCTGAAGTAGCATCCTCCTTCCTCCAACCTCCAGGAAGAGGAGTATCAACAAGCTTGCAGCCATGCATGTTGAACTTCTCCAGTATCTCCTGGGCATACTTACCCTGAGAAACAAATAGTCCATCACTACACTGCCAAATTTCCAATCCCAGGAAATAATGAAGGAGGCCCAAGTCCTTCATCTCAAACTCTCTAGCAAGATCCTCCTTGCATGAAAGTATCAGCAGCTCATCACCCGTCAAAATCAGATCATCTACATACAGTACAATGATCAGCAACTTCCCCTCCACCACAATCTGGTACAGGTTAGGATCCGCCTCACTCTTGGAGAATCCAAGTCCGGTGAAATAACTGTCTATCAGTGTGTACCAAGCACGGGTGCTTGTTTCAACCCATACAGTGCTCTCTTGAGTCTGCACACATGCGACTCACTGCTGAAGATCTCGAAACCTTCGGGCTTCTCTATGTACACCTCCTCCTCAATGACTCCATTGAGGAACGCAGTCTTCACATCCATCGATGAATGTTCCACCCCATCTGTGTGAGAAGGCTAGGATCGTCTTTGTGTGGAAGAATGCCTTGTGATAGATTCAAAAGGTCTCACTCCTTGTCAGTCCCCTCTGCTCAGCAGAGTACAAAGAGACAACACGTCTTTCCTTGTACTTCTCCACACTCCCGTCAGCCGCCTGCTTCACTTTGTAGATCCATCTCGAACCCACCACTGATTTCCCCTTCGGTCTTGGGACAATCTCCCATGCACTGTTTCTGACAATCGAATCATACTCTTCCACCATGGCATCTACCCATGCAGGGTCCTCCACAGCTTCCTCGAAAGAGGATGGCTCTGTCACGACACATTTGCTCACAAGAGCCCTGTATCCAGTGTACCGGTCAGGTGACTGTCTCTATCTGCGCTGTGCTGTAGGTGCTCCTACAACCTTCTCTGCATCTTGAGCTAGTCGCTCAGCTTCTGTAGTGCGCTTCCGCCCTCTGATGGTTGGCGCTGCATGAGTGGTCTCTTCCACTCCATGAACTTCCTCTTGTGGCCGATCCACATCCTGAAGCTCATCCTTAGGAACTAATAGCTCCTCATCTGCATGCAAGTGTGGCTCCCTCTCAAGCGAACACTTCATGGCTTTCTCCTCATGAAATTTGATATCCCGTCGCACAACAGTCTTGCGACTGTCTGGCAAATACACACGATAGTTGTAGGGTGTATCAGTGTACCCCACAAATATCCCAACCTCTCATGTTCAGCTCCAACATTTTTCCCGGCATCCTTCGGCCACATGAATGTAAACAGTGAACCAAAATCCTCAAATGGGAAACATCAAAATTTCAGCCCAAAACGCTCCGGTGTACCATGCCAAGTATCTTGTGAGGACAACAGTTCTTCACATATACTGCAGTATTGCATGCCTCTGCCCACAAGTGAATGGGTAGGCCCTGATCATGCAACATCGCCCGTGCGACACCCTCAATTGTTCTGTTCTTCCGCTCAGCAACCTCGTTCTTTTGTGGGTTATGAGGTGCTATGAGCTCTCTTCGAATTCCTTTTGCGCCGCAAAAGTCCTTGAATTCGCCAGAGATGAATTCACCACCATTGTCGCTCCTAAGAGCCTTCACCTGCTTCCCCAATTCCTTCTCCACCAGCACCTTGAACTCACAGAACTTTGAGTATGTCTTGCTCTTCTTCTGCATGAAGAAGATCTAGCACTTCCAAGAATAATCATCAACAAAGATCACATAGTGCTTGTGCTTTGCTGTCGAAGCTACTGAGAAAGGTCCACACACGTCTTTGTGAATTCTCTTAAGGATCATCTTGGCACGACTATCCTTCTCGTGAAAGGTGGCTTTCAAAAATTTTCCCAAGGTACATCCCTTGCACTGATCTGACTGCATAAGAGTACCCTTTGGAAGCCCAGTAGAAATCTGCTGCAGTATCTTCAAAGCTCCATGGTGAATGTGGCCTAATCTCCAGTGCCAATACCGTCGCCATAATCCCGTTCACCACTCCTTCTCGCCTTGCATGCCATTGCTGTGCAGCTATCTACTTGAAATTGATAGTTGTTCTTGATCAACCCCTATCGCCCGATTGATCATGATGTTCTTATCATGGCAGAGTTTCTCAGCTGGCAACATCATATCCCTTGCCTAACATCGCCACGTATAAGATCTTTCTTCAATCCCTGTAACATATCACTTCCTTCAATACGAAGGGTTTACTGTATCTACTCTCAGCAGTCACCATACCGTTTGCACTTCAGATCTACCGACTATCGCCACTGATGTGCACTCCAAGATCTTTCTCATCCAGATCTGAAAACAAATCTCGATCTCCTGTCATGTGAAAAGACGCACCACTGTCCAAGAACCAAATTGAACCCATCACACTTGATACCAAGCATGCGATTAGCGAAAAATCCAGCTCAAACTGCGAGGCTAAGGCCTCTCCCGCTGCAGATCCAACAACATGCTTATTTTTCTTCTTCTGCGGACAATTTGTGGCATAATGTCCGTGCTGGTGACAGTGAAAGCACTTCACCTTGGACATGTCCTGCTTCTTGCCTTTCGCACCGGAATGAGAAGATTTCTTGCTCTTCCCCTTCTTTTCTTTGGCAGCCAAAGCACAATTCTCTTCATCAGAGTTCCTTGATGAAGATCCGTCCCTGGTACTCCGCCTTATCTCCTCTTGCACAAGATCCGACCAAAGTCGCTCCCATCCTGGCAATTTTTCCCGACCATTGACAGAGTCCTGATAGGAATGCCAACTCTTCGGAAGCCCAAGGAGAGCCAAGCTCACCAATTCCTCATCATCCACACTAACTCCTACACTCCCAAGCTCATCCCTGTAGTGGACAAACTTTTTCAAGTATACCGAAATAGTGTCATTCTTCTTCTTTTTTATTTTCCTGAGTTTATCCTTGAGCGCCAACTTCCTCTGGTCGCTCTTGCTTTGGAATAAATCTGTCAATGCTTTCCACATCAAGTATGGAGAAGCTTTACCATGCAGGCTGGATACTATGTGATCCTTCACGCCCTCCAACAGAATCCTTCGACATTTTGCTGTCTTCTTTTGCCAAGCCTCAACTTGAGCAGCATCAGTAGGCTTTGGGACTTCAGCATCTATGAACTCCTTCAACCCGTTGTCATCTAACACCGCCTCCATCCTATCTCTCCATGCAATATAATTCGAGCTGCCTTCAAGAGCATACTCCAATCGCAATCCTTGATAAGACATTTTGACTTCGACACCAAGAAAACACTGCTGCAAATTCGAATTCCACCAGCTCAAAACTCAACCGCTTCCGATCTGTGAGAACAAAGTATTTCTAGCACAGAGATCGACTGTAGGGGAATTTACTAGATATATCACCTTTCAAAGAAAGGATGGATCCAGAGGCTACCTGGCCCGCTTACAGACTCTGTCTACCGAAATAAATTGTAATCACTGTAATAGATCCGATGATCAATTTCGCTCCGATACCATGTAGAAATTTGAATAATAGATGAATTATTCACCGAGATTATCCTGATTACACACTATTTAAGCTTCATGCATAATACATAACCTCTTCTACAATTGATCATCAATTTGCGAAAATAGAAGCAGTCGCATGCACACATTAAAACATAATCAAGCACACATATAACACAGTATGTAATGGGGAAAGCTTACAGCTGAAAACCCCCAAATATCTGTATATTATAATGATAGAGAACATGTAACAATACATAGCACAAAGCTCCTCACATCTCTCAACACTATCTCACATGCTACACACAAACTAGCTCAGATATAGAACAAGTCACAAGTTCAAATCTCCTCCACAAGTCTGCCTGCCTCTACTGCGCAATCCAAGATGAATAATGATGAGATCCAAGTTCGAATCCCACTGGCTTGTACTGCGCAATCCTCATTGGAAATCTCAATCAATGTGTGTGCAAATCTCATGCACAGCTATAGTCACAACTGATAGTGGACTCACCCTTTCACCCACCTCTAACACTGGTCTCCACTGAACTGTCCATGCACTGCAGTTAACTGATGTATTCTTTAGTTGATTTATGAGTTAATAATTAGTGAATTAATTAATAATTAATTCACACCACTCATCACTAGTGTATTTATCAGTTAGACTAAATACAACTAGTTCAACTAAGTTAAACCGAACACAACTCCACCAACTGCCTCATCAACTCCACCAAACTCTGCCACATGAGTTCTAACTGAAGTCAACCATGCAATAGCTCAACTAACCCCTAGGAATAGCGTAATTCCTTCTGTCAGCTGCATGTGCCACATCCAAGCATCAAACTGAAGTGCTCCAAGAGGATAAGATAATGTTTATAATAATATTTTGATCGTTTCATTTTTTAGATCATACTTAAAAATAGATTCTCGCCCCAATGTCTAAAAATAGAGGTCCATATATTTTTACCAACTTGACCAATCATCCATAAATAGCATCCCCAACTTATAGACCATGATCCATATGTCTAAAAATAGACATAGTCTAAAGATAGACTTTGCGCTAAAATAGCTCGAAGAGCCCACTTAGTGAAGTTGCGTACTTTTCACTAAGTCCATGATCTGCTGCATTTTCAACAAATTTGACGGGATTCACGATGATTATTGTTATTATAATGTAGTTTCGAAATACATCAACATTTGTAGTTCATGAGTTATTTAATTGAATTATATTTTTTTGTAGGATAGTCTTTATCTAGATCTTCTATTACTAAAGTAGATTATTTACTGAAAACTACCATATATATACTCCACATGTATTAGGGTAGGAATGACATTATATTAAATCAATTAATTATTTCAAGGTTAGTTCGGTGGATGAATTCCATTAAATAAGATTCAGTATTTTATTAGAATGTGTAATTGAAACATATAATAATGGAAGATAATAATAATAAGGGATTTGACTTCATTTCTAAACTACGGTTCACACTAACTTTAACACCTTTAATGAAAAATCTCGTCGCTAATATAGATTAAGCGGTTTATTAAGAACATTTAACTACACATATTCAATCATAATGATAATTTCATCTCACTTATGATAATGAATAGCGGATACCGGTAGATATGTCACCTAGTATTTCTTCTAAGTGAAGATACCATATCCTTTATATATTGGGTAAGATATACATATATTTTTTCCTCATCCAATAATCTCTCATTGTTGATATCCATTCATAGTTTATGGACAAAAGTAACACTCATAAGTAACACTCATAATTGGTAGACTATATATAACACCTTAAATTTTTAATTGGGAGACATTATCTTCATACCAAATTGGGAAAAAAATTAAAAAATGGTTTAAAGATTCTTAAAACTTCAAAATTAAAACTCATTCATCAATCAAAATGAATAATTCAATTTATTACTACTAACTAATAATAATTTCCTCTCATATAATTAATAACCATTAAAACATTATTATAAATTTGGGTTTACATTGAAATGTGAAGACCACCATCATGTAAATGTTCGGAACTTTCATAATTATACTAATATGGATGAAATATCATGAACCAAGAAGGGTGTTATTCTTAAAAAAAATTGTGGTGTTATTCAAAAAACAATTGTGAAATTTTCTATAAATAATAATGAGAATGGAAAAATAATATAAAAATATCAAGGTAAATGCAATGAAAATTTTATTTCAAAGATATAGAGCATTAAGTGGAGGGTGAAATTAAAGAATCAACATTAAAAACTAACTATAAGCTAAAATATGATGTGAACTAATATGGAATGAGGAGAATCAACATTAACAACTAACCATGAGCTAAAATATGATGCGAACTAATATGGAATGAGATTTTGTTGAAGAGAGTAATTTTAGGTAATAAAAAAATCAATAAATAATTCATAATGAAAGGATTTACATATTTTAAATATAGGATTGAGACGAATTTAATGTGTTCAAATTATTATCGCAATTTACAAATATCACCTTTCACAAAATTTGATTCAATGTATGTATCAATAATGCCAAAGTGATTAATATAGAAAAGTGATAGATAATAATTACATGATAATTATTTTCTCCACAAAAACCACAAATATAAAAATTTAAACACATAGAATGCATCATTACCTAGTTTTTACAGAGGGTATTCACCATGTTCTCGTTATTTGGAAGGGTCAGTATTCTTGGTATTTGTAAATTATAATCTTTGAAAAAGCTAGTCATCCTAGTATCCTTAAATCAATATTAATATAAAAAACAAAAATAATTTGGTATTAACATAATGAAAACTCAAAAGGAAATTTAAACATTTGTGACTCTAATTCTAATACATAAGTTTCACATATTTGACTACCATCATTCAAGCTTGATGTAACATATAGCATGGATAAATATCAGACATTGCAATTCTTGTTGATAAATTAATTGTCACAAACAAAGCTTGAATTTATTTTGCAAATTATCCGATATTTGCAGATAAATTAAAGGCGGATCCATTATATTCAATAAAATAACCATAATTTCAATAAACCAAAAATTAATTTAATGCATTTACTAGAAGCATGTACACCTTATAATTAACACTAAAACAATACTTAGACAATAAAAAACTAAAATAATAGTAGATAAAGTAAAGTATAACAATTGCATAAAGAGAAATACATAAAATTTAATATTACACGTATAAAATATGTAATATTAGAGTTTGGAAAAATGCCACGTAATTTATCATTGTAAAAAAATTAAACAAAATTTCATAGTAAAATAAAATGGCATATCGTGTCACACTATTAAGGTTTCATTTAGCCTCCTCCTAGTATATCGATTTTGTTTCTTGTGAATGTTATGTACCAAATCCTTAAAACATCATAATAAAATAGGGTACAAAGAATATACACAAGATGTGAGGATGAACCAAAACTCCTCAAAATATGATAGAAATGAACAACAAAACAACTCATTATAAAATAACCTCCTCCAAATTCCCTAATACATTCATATATTCAAATACTATGTTCCTCCTAATAATTACTCTATTGACCGCTATATATATCTCTGCCAACTCAATGCATTTGTGGCTCCTCTATTAAGTTGGATCAAGTTACATATATATTCACTCTCATATATTCCTCCCTTGATGTCATATCAAAGTAACCTCTTTTCAAAACCTTAATCCTCAGTTTTTTATTTGAGTGTTTTACATGTCCCATGAATCAAGTAGTACAATTCCCTTATATTCCTACTCTTTTATAGCCCCTAATTATGATCCGTCCAGCCAAATTTAATTATCTTTTGACTTGACCCTTGATCTTAATTTTTTCATAATTCATTTCTTTCATTCCAGGTGTTTTTATTTTCACTTCTCAAATTAGTTATAGTTTTTAGTATATAATAGAATCACATTAAAGAATAGTCTTATGATGCCCTTTTCCATTAATATCATTGAGTTTTCCATCTTATTCCTTGGTAACGCCAACACATACCTTATTTTCCTTCTTTGAAACTTTGTTGGAAATGTTAGTATCATTATTTATTCACCTTTGATGGTTTCCCTTCATTATATGCACACGTATCATTATTATTTTCATTAGATACAATGACATACTCTATATTTTATGCTTGGTCTTCAACACTGCTTGATTTAGATATAATTCCATAATATTTGAGATTTGTATCTTCAATATTGAGCTCAATTTCCTCAATATAATACTTTTTTTTTACCTTCTTCAATCTTGTATTCTTTATAAAGTTGAATGGTTATATTATCCATTAATTAATTTTTTCATTCTTCAATTCTTGTTCACATTTATTTTTTGATATCATCAACATCTAGGGCTTCTTCGACACTTTTACTCATTTATTTGCCAATGATATTTGATTCAACCTCTTGTAGGCACCTTTACACATTCTTAACACCATGTACAAGTTATTAATTATTGTTACAGGTATTTTTGTCGCATTCACTCAAATGCCTGAAAATAAGATCAATCAACATCCTTTACAGCTTGTAGTAATTTCTTTGCAAAGCCTTGAGCATTATCTCTCCAAAGAGTCCAAGTTTTGTGTGCTAATCATCTCAAAAACCTAAATTTTGGACCCATCACACTTTATATTCTAGCAACCTGCACTATTGCATGTTGCATAACTGAGCAACTACACTGATCAACACATGTTTCCTTCACTACAAGTGCAATGGTTCTATAATTTCGGTAAATATTAAAAATAATTTTGAATATTATCTTTCTAGAAGCTTCCAAAGTGGTTTAAACCATTTACTATTTATTGCGATCTTGAATTCCTATCCTAGAGGTATTATCTCTTATCCATAGAGCTTATCCTCCCTCATATGTGGATATAATACCTATATTGGTAAAACCCAAACTACCCCTTTTACCCTATAAATTCATTGCCTCCCATAGAGTCTGGGTTGGCTTTTAGAGACTCTTAGATATATTATGATGCTATGTATTTTTACCTAAGGATCCATTAGCATCCTTGAGTTTTTATTGAAGGATTTATTTGTGGCTAAGGAAGGAAAAGTTAGGTGGGATACATCTACATGGTCAAGATCTGTAAAAGGGTTGTAATATTATCCTACATTCATTAATACAAAAACCTTTGTTTTCTTATACTTATGTCTATTTGATGCATTTGTTTTTCAATGACTTCTTGACTCATTGATTAAATATATTATTCTATGTTATTTGTATCTTGTAGTTCTCTTACTTGTTATAGTTTTTTTGCAGGTTCCACTTATAGAATTTTGAGTTGGAATTAGAGCTTAAAAGCTAAGAGAAGAGGAGAACTTGCGTTGGACTCTAGGTAGGTCTTTCCTCCATTTTATAATTTCTCTAAGGAAAGTACAATTCCTTTATCTCTGTTGTTTCTATATCAAGCCAATGGATATAGGGAGTTCACTTATGTCCGCAAAAGAGAATTTTTCATTAAACAATGTGGCTACTCCATTGGGGAATGAGATGTTCCTATAGTGGTTTCCTTTGCTTAGTCATTTTAGACCTTTCAATCCTACTCAATTTGACTTGTTTAGATAATAACTAGTCTTAGATAAGTCTAATTTTCAGCTTGGTATGGTTTTTGTTTCGTCTTTGGAAAAAAATTAGCCCCAACACACCTTCTGGTATTTGATAGAATGACCCAACACACTTGTCTCTCTTTGTTTGTGCAAAGTAGCACACTGGTTCTCCTATCTAGACTACAATGGTTCTTGTAAGATGCATAAAAAACAATTTTTATGCCTTGCTCTGAGTTTTGATTTGATCCATTGGATTTTCCTAAGTATGTAAACTATTCATTGTCTTTGTAAATATATCAATGTGTTTACATTTGAGTTTATTTTCATTTTTATGAGAGTTTGATTGATTCTTTCTTTCTTCTTGTCAATTACGGTTTGCGAGAATTTATCTTGATTGTTGATTGGATAAAAAGGAATTCTGATATTATAGTTCTAGTCTATGTGAGTTATTTTGATCAAATATCCAGCTTCTTTCCACTTTTCATTGCATTTGAAAATTGAAACGAAAAGAAAATAAAAATTTTATTTCTTGCATTGCATTTAGGGTTTTGAATTGAATTGGAATAGTGAAATTGAAATATCTAGTTAAGAAGTTATTTTTTTGTTACTCTTTGATTTTTGCATCATTATTTGTTTCTCCCTTCTTGTAGATAGATCTTAATTGAAAAAAACAAGTTACTTTATCATGCTAGTTGCATCATAGGAAGTTCAAGTGAATTCACCCTGAGCCTTGAAATTTAAAATTAATTGAATATCAACTTTAAAATTCATTAAATTAGCCTAAGGAGTATTTGAAACATTAAAGAAAAAGATAGTAGTGTAGGCTAGAAGACGTGTTCTGGTATCGTCAAACGTAGGAGCTACCGTTACTTATCTATGTCACATTCTGCGGGGAGTCGGTATTCCACGTATGTAAGTATATATGATGATTATCCACATACCCTCGGTATACCGGATGGCACTCCACATATGAAAAGTATGTCATAATACTCCCTATCATACATGACGCATTATACAACACTACTATGAACTGCATTTCCATGTTCCTATGGGTATATTTTGGAAGTCCCCATTAGTTTGTTATCCTACCATAGCTAACTGATTCATCCACCTTGTTATCTATGATACAATGAAGACAACATTCAGGGAGATTTCCTACACATACTAGAAAATGTATATTGTAGTTAACAGTGACATGGTAAACCATTTTTCCTAGTTGACCTTGTTTTCTTTTATTTATGTTTTTAATTCCTAAATTTAATTAATCCATCATGGAAGAAAACCTTGAACAAGCTCACCATTCATGTAGAACAAAAATATTTCCTCCTTTACCTCTAGAGGAAACACTTGGACATTGTATGAATAAGAAAATGCAAAATACCAAACCTGGTGCATCAGGAGCTACCCCTTCTGGAACCACATCTGAAGTTAATCAACCATAATTGTCACTACCCATAACTACCAAACCCGGAATTACATATTTACATGCTAGTGAGTCTGAAGAAATTGAATTTGAAGCTCTTGAAACATTAGAACCTAAAGTCATTGACCCTAAATTTGTAGATTCAAACACTTTACAAAATGAGGTTATATAACTTGAGGAACCACATGTACCTGAACCAAATACTTCAGGAACTCATTCTTCACTTACTCTGCTTTCATCTCAACCACAGCCTGTATATTTTAGTTTTGAAAGAGAACAACTTACACATGGTATTTGGAGCATAGAGGAAATTACTGAAGAGGATTCTCCTAGCCCTCAAAATCTATTTTTCATACCTTTACGACACAATTTTCCTCCTTTGTACCAACATTTTCCTATATTTACCTATAATAATAAAAAACAAGATCCTTTAAATTGAGCTCCTCATTTCAATTCACCTTTCAAATTTCCTCGAAAAACTCCTTTGATAAGTTTAACCATGACTAAGCCAACAACAGTTTCTCAACTAGTGTTTCCTATCATGAGTGAATCAACTGAAGCTGCAACAACTTCTAGGTTTGAGACTTCACCATAAACTCATTTTTATGGTGGTCCATTAGTGCCACTTGGCTACCAGGCAACGTCTGGAACCTTTTCTGGTGCGTCGACTAGTTCACGAACTTCTCCTTTATCATCTTCATCTAGTATACCATCTGGTCCCTCCTTAAGAAGCACCTCACAACTTACCCAACCTATTTCCCCCCGATATCCTTTGGAGAAATAGTATGGTTCATCTCTGAGTGGTTTTTGACATCCAAAAAAACCTCATCCATCTTATCCTAGATAACCTCTCGCATAGGGGAAGATGCCTTCATACACTCCTTATCCTCTAGCATGGAAAAAACCTGTTGCTAGAATTTTCCCATCTTGATAAAATGCTACAAGTTAGTACTCAATCCTATTTAAGTTGTCTTCCTACGGTTGCTCCATTTTCAGGAATGATTTATTTCCCTTGGAATCCTACATCGCCCATTCAACCTAGTCTAGTATTAACCAAAATTATGACTTCTCAACCTATTCTGACTACACCTCAGGTTCCTAATTATGCATATGTCCAATCCATACCTCAACCTACCCAAGTTACACCTTAAGTGAGTCAACATGTTTAGGTTTTATCCTAAATTAAACCTACTCCAATTGTATATGGAATTTCTCAAATCCCATATACTCATCCTGTTCAGGGTGCATTGCAAACTCTACCTCTTGGTCAATCCAAACCTCAAATGCAATTAAACCAATCTGTGCATAGTATGCCATGTGTACTAACTAGTGGGCCCAATAATTGAATGATGAAAATTCCATCTGAGAAACCATTCCAAGGAATTCTAAGAATTCTTGTTGGTCAAACTACTATACCACAAATGCATTATCAAGGCCAACATATTCAAAATCAACCCTTCCAACCTTACCAAGGTATTCAGGGAACTAGAAAACCTGTTTATGGTTATCCTGGAATGTAAATACCAGTTTCTCAACCCATTCCATTATATCCAATATATCCTCCACCATTGGTTAACCTTTATCCAAAAGGTAAACCTTCACAAATGAAATTTAATATACAACTGCCTTTTATCAGAACACTTGAGTTTCCATATTTATCCCAACTAAAAAATGATTCAATTTGTCATTATCCTTGGTGGTCGGCGATTCCTAAAAAAAATTAGAGTGACATTCGAAAATTTAATGGAAATCTCATAGAATATTTGTCCAATCACGTCTTGACCTATCATTTATGGTGTTCATCAAATTCCTTAAATGATGATTCCATTCATTTATGTAAATTCAAATTATGTTTCTTTGAATGTCCCTCACATCAGATAAAAATAAAGAAGACTTAACCCATTAAGCTTTGGATTTTTTTCATGTTAAAGCAACTTGAGGCAATAGTGTAGTCCAATTTTGTTTCGAGGTAAAATAATATTTAAGCTCTTCTATGTTTATAGGAACTAACACATCCTTTTCACTATCCCACAATATAAATGCAATAATTTTGCGTGTAGAACACTCAAAACATTCATAGAGAACATAAAACAACTAAAATCAATACCCATTTGGTTACATGTGCACTTGCTCACAAGAAACCTACTAAAAAAGCATTGTAGGGTCAGGGGCTTCATATATCCTCCAACCCATTATCCTTGAAACACATTCATGGGATGGCACAATAACATGAGACTTCATCATCAGTTAGGTTGAAACATACTAATGTAATAACACATTTTCAATATGTTGCAAGGGATCATATTGGTAGAAAATTCAACCAATACGGTTTTGGAATTTAATCAAGAAATAAAATAATCCTAACTTATGAAAATACTAAAAAATAATTCATGGAGTAATATGGAAGTTATATTTATTCAAGCTATCTATTAGAAGCCAAAGAAGATGAAAAATACATGTTACTTGGAAGAAAGAAATGCCAACAAGAAAGCAAGTGGATATTTTCCATTGTGTAAAAGAAATCAAAACATTCATCACAATAGAATTTGTAATCTAAGCTAAACCTGACGATAAAAATTGAGGAAAAAAAATTCAACATTAGTAAGATGTCATAGGATTTGACAACATATTTCTTGATAGGTTATCCATTGCTTTGTTGAATTAGTTTTTGTAACATTCAAAGAAACCATAAAGGCTCTAGTCTTCCCTTACTTGAAGGTGTGTGTTGCTAATATTAGCATTGATGTCATTAACTAGATTGGTGATAATTCATGTTGAATGTTAAATGTTGGATTGGTGAGCTTGAATGAAAATGGTTGAAAGTGATGTGAAGTGAAAAGGATGAAAATTAAATGTGAAGTGCAAAGGCTATGCTAATCAATGTGAAGGCTAAACATTGTCAAATGGGACGTAAAAATATTGCAAAAGCAAAAATATATATGTTTTATTGAACAAAAAATGTAGACAATACAAATTTGATTTGTCTCTTGTAATTATTATCGATTAAGATGTTAGTTAAACTCTATTTCATATTACAAATTATTTTTAGAACTAAAATTGAAAAGACAAAGTTGTGAGGAGTTTTTGGAAGTCAAAGAGACAATGCTTCATTTCATATTCCTGCAAAGAATACAAACAACCAAGATGTATTGCTTATAAAATATACAATGTGGAATGGAAAAATAAATTTTTGCAAGAGAAGGATTCTGCATAAGAAAGTTGATGAGAAATAGTAGAAGAGAAAAACAATGTAAAAGAAGAAGCAATGCAACAATACACTTGGAAACATAATTGTATATGAGATAGCCAATGTTTTTGACTTGATGTTGTGATTGATAAATCTTTGTTCCTTTCTATGTTGTAGCTTGAAAAAGAAGAGGTTGTAGCCTATTGAGGTAGGAGCCTCATCTGGGTTGTAGCCTATAGAAATTTGTGGGAGTTGGAGCTTCCTTTGAGGTGGGAGCCTCTTGTAGGTTGGAGCCTACAAAAAAACTGATGTAATAAGGAGTAGTAGCTGGCCTTCACATCACTTTCAACCTCAAATTCATGGTTTTCTCCCTTCGGTGTTTCTACTTATATCTGGTGTCTTCATGTGTTGATTTTGAATGCTATGTGAATTATCTTGAATTCTTGATAAGTAAATCTGAAAATTTCTCTCTTTGACACCTGCAAAAGGAATTCAATAATAATAGAGCATGAACCTAAATCATTAGTTGCATAAGAAGAAAATTAAGCTAAGAGAAAGTAAATAATTTTGAATTACTGGTTCACCCTCCTCCCCCCTCAATAATTCCCAATCATAAATATCAATTGGTATCATAGTGAAGTTCCTTCATTAAAAATCTAACTACTAGAATGATCTCCTAAGTCAGTAAAATGGCTAGTGAAGAAGGATGTTCAAAAAATAAAGCCCCTATATTTACTGGTACTAACTATGTTTTCTAGAATAGAATGAAGACATACTTAATGTCTGTTGGAATAGAAGTATGTGTTGTTTTGATGGTACGATATGTAGAACTAAAGGAAGAAACCAATGACAAAGTTTCCAAACTGGAGTTCATAGCTAATGAAAAAGCTATGAATGCACTTCTGAGTGGTTTATGTTTGATCCAAATTTATGCAGGAGCACAATAAAATACAAAATAGACATAAACATAGAGATGCAGTGGAAATGATATTTCATTTCATTAATTTCAAATAACTGAAATATATTTACAAACAAAATGGAAATAAACTAGCTAGGGCGATGGTAGCTTATCTCTAGGAACATATGTGGTCCATGTAGTCGTTGTACCTCACAATTGTGTTACAATGAAGCTCGAAGGCCTATTAATTGTTAAGGAACAATGAAAAACCTTAAACATATAAAAATCTAGCCGTAGGAGATGAAGCGCCAAAACTATTGGCCCCATTTGGGTAAATTGGTGTTTCAACTTCCTGGGGATGTAACTTTGGCATACGATCTCTGATTGATGCACATCATACTTCGTTAGAAAGATATCTAAGGAGTCCAAATTTTGGCGTGAGAAACATTGGTCCATGGACCCATGTTGCTCCCAATTTTCCCAAAAAACGTCGTTTAGGGCCTCAAAATGGCTCCAGAAGTTCAAGAGCCAAAAAAATGTTAAAAATAGTAAGTTGTGATGCAACTAGAAAACTAAAAGAACTGATGGTGGGGGTCAAAATGGAATATATGGGTGGCCATCAATATCCACCGGGATCATTGTTCCCCCCTTAGGAAGAAATGGTCCCCATTGCATTGAGATCCTTAATGAGATGAGGAAAATTTTGTTGAAATGGGTATTAGATTTGTCGAAGATGTTGTGGACCTGCAGGTGGACATGTTGGATGCGTTCAGTAAATTTGGTTTCTTTATCAGCCTCAGACAGTATATGTGTGGATTCTGTATGTGTAGTCACATGAGGTATGGCAACATCAGGCGAAGGTGTGTTAGGGGTCTGCTAAATGGAGTGGTTGTCCCGGTAGTGTAGAGGAACCTCTGTGAGTGAGGAGAAAATGTCCTCGTATTCCTCCATGACGTTTTCCATTTGCTGCAGCCATGCAGGGGAGCCCTATTTTGAGGTTTTGGCCACAATATTCTTCTTTCCCTGTGAGCGAGTTGTAAGGAAAATAAATTTCTAGTTTGGGAAACAATCTTACTGCGTTGTTTTGCAGTAGTCAAAGAAATGACAGGAGGCAGTACCACCTCTGGTAACCTGTACGAGCTATTTCCAAAAGTAATAAAAACAGAATGAGGCATAGACTCATACATAACATGTCACCTCCACAAGTATGATTGGCCCTATAATACATCAGCTACATCAAAGCAACATCACATAATACCTCATCCGTGAATGGCTTGATGTTGTACAGAAGGCGACACTGTTGGCGAACGTGTAGATCTCTCCATGGGTGAAGCCACACAATGGTATATGGCTGCTGGTGTGATATGGTTGGTAGGCCGAGCCGTTCACGACCTCTGCTGAAATGGGGTTCTTTTGGCTTTCGCTATCGATAAGAAATTGTAGTGGATAACCCTTCACCCACATTTGCAAATGGAAGAGGCACTCCCCCTCTTCTAGATCCTTGAGATCCTCCCTCTGGAGCTTGGTGGTGGCAACAATGGCACTGGGGTCCGCATCAATGTTCTGCTTCCCTTTTTCATCTCCCTTGTGTGGTTCTCGCTTAGGATTAGAACATGCATCTGATTTGGGTGCCTTCAATTCACACCACTTCCCCGTGTCTTTATTTGGATTTGTGGTCATTTTATGAGTCGCCCCGCTTTGGATCTGCCCCTTGTTCTATGGCTTGGGGGTGCCTTTCCCTAGCTTTGGGTTCACGGATCCAAAGTCTCTCTTCTTGTGCTTAAATTTCTACTTAATATTGGCAGCATAACGATATGCCATTCCAAGCGAGGTAATGTTAAGGAACTCCATTTCCTCCTGAATGTGTCTATGCATACAACTCCAGTACTTGAGCACCAAATGTCTCTCTGAATCTTTAATACCCAACTTTGTGTGCATGGTATGGAACAAATTCGTCAGTTTGTTCCCATCTTGATCCCCTTTGTTGCCACAGCGTGGACCATTGAATGTACTTGTCCTCATAGCTCCCCACAGGGTATTATTGTTCCTTGATGTTGTCTCGGAATGAATTCTAAGTGGGTGCGACCGAGAACAAAGAGAGTTCCCCCTATTCCTTTTGCTCATAGAAGGTTTCCCACTAGTCTTTGACATGGGGCAACTTTGAGTAAGAAGTGCGAATAATATTTTCTCAGTTGGAGAAATCATGGACCAAGAAATACCCTTCTAGAAAATTCAACCATATATCTACGACGTTTGCATCTATCTGGCCTTCAAATATAGGAATGTCAAAGTTTACCTGTACCTTGAAGGGAGTGGAGCCTCCAGAGTTATTGTTGGATAGAGATGCGTTGTAGGTGAGCAGCCATTGAAGGATATGAGGAAATTTATCCATCATCGTGTTCCTTTGTTTCTCGAGGGCCTCCTTGAGAAATATTTTGATAGGATCTGCTGCTCCCTCGTATTTCTTTTCTGCTTCCATGGGAGGTCATCGGGGTTTGTGAGGCTGATCTTGCAAGGGTTAAGCTAGATCGAGCCCTAACTCCTTATGCCCTGACCTCATTGGGGACATGCAAAGAAAAAGAAAGAAAGAGCAGGCCGCTCTAATACCACTGATCCAGATTTATGTAGGAACACAATCAAATACAAAAATAGACATAAACACAAAGTTGCAGTGGAAATAATACTTCATTTCATTAATATCAAATAATTGAAATATGTTTACAAACGAAATGGAAATAAAATAGCTAGGGTGATGGTAGCTTATCTCCGAGAAGAGATGTGGTGGCTACATGTCTCCGAACTATGTTACAATGAGGCTCGAAGGCCTATTTATTGTTTAGAAATAATGCAAAACCCTAAACATCCAGAAACCTAACAGTAGGAGATGAAGCGGCAAAACTATGGGCCCTGTTTGGGTAAATTGGTGTTTCAACTTTATGGGGATGTAACTTTGGCATACGATCTCTGTTTGATGCACATTTTCCAAAAATGCGTAGGGCCTCAAAACTACCGTGTTTGTGACCCTAAAAACAAGTAAAAATAGTAAGTTGTGTTGCAACTGAAAAATTGAAAGAGCCAATGGCGGGGGTCAAAATGGAAAATATGGGTGGCCACCAATATCCACCTAGATCAATGTTAGTTTGAATTTATTAAAGTAATGCATTTTCATACAAATAAAGAAACGTACAATAAATTAGAAAGTATTCATGAAAGAGATAAAAAGGTAAATATGGCCAAATTACAAGTACATAGAAAACATTTTGAGACCTTAAAAATGAATGAAGATGAATATATAGATAAATTATTCTTAATAATTGATTAAGTCATAAACATCATGATATGTTTAGGAGAAACAATCAAAGAAAGTTCAATAGTGTTGGAAATGTTGTCATTGATGGCAAAGGAGATGGCAAAGGAGGAGCACCTGAAACAGCAGAGGCAGCAGAGGCAGATGAAACAGAAGAATTGAAGTAGAAGCAATAGAGCGATTAGAGACAGAGCAATGAAGTTGAAAGGGCCTGAAGGAGTTTGATTGAACATGTTATGAAGAGTGAAATGCTGGGAGGTATTAAACATTTGATTGTGGAAAGGCCATCCCATTGAAGATCAGGCCAGAGACAGGGATTCTGTAAGTAAATTCATCTTTATGAAAGAATTTTCTTTGAAATTGGATGTGAGATGTGCCCTGTTTTCTTTAGTTCTGTAAAAATATACTTGGTTCGACAAGTACATAATACGCTTTGGGACGAGGCTCTATACATAGGAGAGGAATCGATATTAAATATTATCGATATTATATCTGTTGATTAAATGAGTTAGAAGAAAGAAGTGAGGGTTTGATCTGTCATCTGATTCTCTGTAATTGAAGGAGTTAATCGACCAGTAGTAACCTCAGATTAGGATTGAAAGAAGGGTTAATAGTAAACAGGTATCCGCACATCGGATTGTTATATACTATTTAACATTTTGGTTAATATGTTGTTGGTTGGAGGGTCGATAGTGCAGAGTTATAGGTTAAGGAAGAAGCGATGGTCCGGTCGCATTAAGGGCATAGTGGGTTATTTAACCTCTACGTGACCTGTAGATGAAGTAATGTGAATGCGAAGACAAAGCGAGGGCAGAATTTATATCAACAAAGGCGTTGAAACGTATAAAAGAATGAAGTTAAGAAACGAAGCGGAACCATAAAGGAAGGAACGGAACCTCGAGCGCAACTGAATGGAACCACAAGCACAGTGAATAGTGACAGTGGGTTTAGAACACCCAATGGTTTTCATTGCACCGATTTTGTACAATAAGTTGTATTCCCAATTTTAATGCAAACAATGCCATAGGTAGACACGTGGCCTTAAGCGGTTTGGAGATATCGCCGTTATCGCATGCCATCGTGCGTTAACCATCGACGATGGAATGAATGTGATATGGCCATGCGCTGTCTGATCCGGGGGCGAGTCCATCGAATGGTGATTGCACGTCAATTAGCACGGAAGATAACTCAAGGTACAGACAATTACAATTCGCTGTTGTATGTGTGGGACCCGTGAATCACCCGCAATATGAATTTCCATGTTAATGTTATAAACCATGATTGGGTGCTATAGGCGCTACATGGTAATATCAAAGGCAAACTATATCATATTATTGAGCCTGAGATCAAAAGAACCAAAGGTAACACAATCTTATATTGTGGGACCCTCATCCAATCGCATCGGAGAAAAATTGGCAACAGAACTTGTTATCAAAAGATTGAGATTGCGATTGAGTTCCGGACCTGATATGATCTAAATGAAGATTCATATATGTTTGAGTTCCGGTAAACGGTGTTACATCGCATCGGCATTTCAAGGTGAACAATGATTAATTGCATCGGCGAATAGAGTAGAAGAGGTTAGAGTTTATAATGTTGTGGGGCCCAAATCTTTCAGAGGTTAGTTGGTTGTTCATTAATATAAAACCCATGGTTTATTAAGAAGGTTATAAAACATTTGATTGGGGAGAAAATATTTGTTTTATGAGAATGACAAATCCTGAATGTATATTTAATGAGTCAAAGCATTTATTTTAAATACGTAACCAAGGGTTATATATTTTATGGTTGAGGTCTCATTTCATGATAAATATTGCGAGTACAGATATATTCGTTTTGTTAAAAAGGTTTTATAATAACACCGAGAGTTATTTTGTGTTCGATTAAAAAGACAGTTGTACAGGAAGCAGTTATGCAACTACAATGAACAGGTAAAATGAAATTAGTGAAACGAAAAAGTGAGGGGTGGTTGTTGATGAATGAGAGAGGAAAATAGAGAGAGTGCAGAGTTGTTGAAATGATTCGAAATTTATACTATAATTGAATGAAAGTTTTTAACTGTTTACATTATTTGTGATGTAATTGGCAAGTCTCTGGAGAAAGATAAAATCCCACTGTAAAGTTGAAATGGATACATTTCTCTGAGTAAATTGATAAAAGAGAAGAGAATGCAGAATTGAAGGAAAAGAAATAATCAAGAAAATATAAATATTGGAGTACAGTCAAAAAAAAAAAAAACAAGGGTACAAAATAGAGCTGATATCCAAGGTAAATCAACAAATGTTTCTTTTATGAAAAAGAGGGAGTTGAAGCTTCCTTGCAAGTTGTAGCTTGCAGAATTTGAGGTTGGAGCCTCCTGTAGGTTGGTGCTTACAGAAAATCAGTGGTGAGAGGGAGTTGGAGCTTGCCTTTACATCACAACAATAATAAGATGTGGTTTTCTCCCTTTATGGGTTTCCACGTATATCTGTTGTCTCTGTGTGTGATGTCTATGTGTTGATATGGTTATTCAGTCTGCTTAATATTCACTGCTCTTATCATAATTCTGCTGTTACATTATCTTAACATTTCTGCACATATAAGTTTGGTTCCATATAAAATTGATCATGAAAGATAAATTGTAAATAAGTTTAATTGAAAAGTGTTAAAAAAAATTCTTGAAGGTGTTAAACTGATTCACCCCCCCCCCCCCCCTCTCAGTTTAACTAAGGTTTCAACAATTGGTATCTGAGCAGGTTCCTTTTTGTAGCAGTTTAACAACTGAAAGGAGATCCTAGGTTCTTGGGATGGCTAGTCAAGAAGGATCCTCAACGAACAAAGCCCCTTTTTTCACTGGTGCAAATTATGCCTTCTGGAAAATCAGAATGAGAACATACATAATGTCCTTAGGAGTAGAAGTTTGGGCTGCTGTGGAATTTGGATATGACTCTAAGGCAAATGTCTCAGAAAAAGAAGCCAAACAAGATTTTGTGGCTAATGCAAAGGCAATGAATGCAATCTTGAATGGACTGTGTGAGGCAGAATTCATCAAAGTAATGCATAGCGAAACTGCCAAAGAAATGTGGGAAACTCTAGAAAATATTCACGAGGGAGACAAAAAGGTGAAGACAGCTAAACTTCAAGTCTATAGAGCCCAGTTTGAAAATTTAAAGATGGATGATGATGAAGATATTGCTAGTTTCTTTTTAAGGGTTGCAGAAATTGTCAATAATATGAAAGCACTAGGTGAAACCATGCAAGAATGTGTAATTGTTCAAAATATCCTAAGATCTTTGCCATCTAGTTTTAATCCCAAGGTCTCTGCCATAGAAGAAACAGGAGATTGGGAAACCTTGACCATGAACCAACTTCTTGGAAAACTAATAGCTTATGAAATGAGACTGCCACAGAGGAAGTCAAATGTAAGGGAGGCAGCTTTTAAGGCAGAGAATAAGAAAGAAGAAAAAGAAGATATATGCTCTTGTTCTGATGAAGAAGAGGCTAAATTTATCAGGAAGTTGGATAAAGGCTCAGGTAAGTATAAAGGTAAACTTCCATTTAAATGTTTCAATTGTGGAAGAGTTGGACACTATGCTTCTAAGTGTCCTTATAAGAAAACAAATAATCAGGCTCAGGAATCAGAGAAGACCATATCTAAGAACTGGCAGAAAGGGAAGAGATTCAATAGAAAATCTTTCTATGCTCAGCAAGACAACAGTGCATCAAAAGACTCAACTGAATTCTCAAGTGAAGAAGGAACATCAAAATTTGTTTTGATGGCTATAGAAGAGTTGGAAGAATGTCTTTTAGAAGATGAGGAAGAAGGTGAAGTGGACCTTGAGGGGGAGCTAAGAAGTGCCTTGGAGGAAATTGACAGACTAAAACTGAAGTGCAGAAAACAGAAAGACATTCTTCTCAAATACGTAAGAGAGGAACAAAATTCAGAAGCACTCATTCAGTTGAAAGTAGAGCTTGAAGAAGCCAAGAAGGTAGAGGATATTCTACTTAAGCAGATCATGGATAAAACTCAGGAACAAGAGAAGTTGGAAGAAGAAGTAGTTTGCTTAAGGAAGAAATTAGAAAATGCCCAGAGGAAAATAGATACTTCTCAAATAACAAGCTCTGGTAAGTTAAATGAGATTCTAGATGCTCAAAGATCTCCTCTGATAAAAACTGGGATAGGCTATGAAGGAGAATCAAGCAAAGGCAAAGAAAAAGAAAACAAAAATATTATTTTTGTAAAAGCAGATGAGAATATCCAAGCAGCTCAGAAGATTTCAAAGGAAGAAGAATCCTGCAATAAAGTAGATAAAAACCAGGAGGAAGCTCAAATGACAAAGGATGAAGTAAATAAATTGTCAACTGAAAAAAGCTCGTATACCCCTGAATATGTCAAATTTGGAAGTCAACAAAGGATATTTTTTCCTCCTATGAAAAATGCTACTTGTTATGCCTGCCACAAATTAGGACACATTGCTGCATATTGTCATACAAGAAGAATAAATACAGACCAGCAAAGGATGAAAACAGTAAAAAGTTTTACTCAAGTAGGAACATGGAGAAGACAACCTTTTATCAGGTATGCAAATTGTTTTTATGGATACTGTTTTTATTGTAATTAATTTGGCCATAAAATCATAGAATGTAGGAAATATGGACAAAGACTGATGTTCAAAACCTCAAGGAGGTTTATGAATCATGGAGAGTTTATTCCTACTTATAATTCTACTAAAGATATATCCAAATGTTGTGTATGCAATAAAAGTGGACATATGTCTTCCAAATGTCCTCTAAGAGAATATGGTTCATCATCTCAGAAAAGGTACCAAAGAAGAGGATGCTTGCAGTGGAAAAATAAAGTGAATAAATGTGACTTGGCCCTAATAGCTCAAGATATAAAAATCCAATGGTATTTGGACAGCAGTTGCTCAAAGCATATGTCAGGAGATAGAAGCAAGTTTATAACCTTCGACGAAAAGAAATCTGGAAATGTTACTTTTGGAAATGATAAAGCAGGAAAGATCAAAGGAAGAGGCTCAGTCAGTCTGGACAATGGTAGAGGAAAAGCCCAGGATGTACTATTTGTGGATGGACTGAAAGCAAATCTGCTGAGTGTTAGTCAAATGTGTGATAAAGGCTGTGAAGTTCTTTTTAGAGCTCAAGACTGTGAAGTAA